>CAUYON010085350.1:0-23223 GCA_963573935.1 Arctocebus calabarensis
CCTCCTTCCAAACCTTGCCCCTCTGTCACACCCAGTCGGTGGTAACAGTTGTGATCAGTTTCCTCCAATGAGCAGATGCTCCAGAGGTTTGCACCTGCCTGGGTCACAGTGAGGTCTGTGGCTCCACAACCAGTCCGCTACTCCCTGTCACTGTTTGGCAGGAGGAGGTGAGGCCTGACAACCTGGGTACTTAACAAGGGCTGAGGCGTTTCACTCAGTTCCAGCCCTGTCCCTGATTGATGTTGCTGCTAGAACAGAACAAGTTCGCAGAATTTATTTCTGTCAAGGCTATTTTCCCTGATCAGATTGGGGCTGCAAATGGGTTTTACTCTGTCTGTGAGTTCCAGCCCTTTGTCTCAGCTTTCGTCCCCTGAGGGTCAAGTTAAGCAAAGCAGCCCCTCTGCGACTATTCTCCCACAACAATTCCACAACACTTGGAATGGAAAATCAAACCTTCCCACTACCACACACCCAGTGTACAACGTTGGAAAGTCCTCGGGTGATTGGCCCAGTTAAAGAGGTACCAATCAATTGTCCCAGCCAGTATTAACCTCAAATCAAAGAGTTGAAAAGTCTCTGGTGACTAAACAGCTGAAGTCTGCTGGCAGCTTTAGTATAACTCACTCCAGTGTTCTGTGAGCTCAGGAGGGCCCCCCCCCAAGCCAGTAAATTAGCCCGGAAATGTTGATGTCTCTTTCCCCACCTTGCCCCTCTTTCGCACCCAGTCTCTGGTAACCCTGCAGGGCTGTGGTCCAGTTCCCTCCAATGAGCAGATGCTCTAGAGGTTTGCACCTGCCTAGGTCACACGGGGCTCTGTGGCTCCTCAGCCAGGCCACCAGTTATGTCAATGTTGGCAGGGGGGGAGGTGAGGCTAACAACCTGGGTACTTGATGGGGGCTGGGGCGATTCACTCAGTTCCAGCCCTGTCCCTGATAGATGTAAAGTAGATGAAAAGCTGATAGAACAGAACAAGTTCACAGAATTTCTGCCCTGTGGAGGAGACGCTGGGCTGCTAATAGTCCTGACTTAATCTGTAAGCTTCAGCCCTTTGTCTCTGCTGTCATCCCCTGAGGGCCAGGTGTGGCCGAAATTTAGCAAAGGTTTGGTCCGCTTCAGCCAGCAGTTTTTCCGCCAGCCGCTTTTGGGCAGCCGCTTTTTGGCTCACTCTCTCACTGCTCCTGAGCTGGGAGAACAGCACAGACCAGCTGCAACCCACACCCTGTCCACACCCCTGGAGAAAGTGTTCAAGAATCTGGACTCCATGGGGGACAGACCTCCAGACCTCAGGGTGAGAATGGAGGGGAGTGCCGGGAGTTCCAACTTGCAGGTAGAGAATATATACAGTTTTATACAGCTTTATGCCTGGCAGGAGAGTGCCGCGGCACAGGGGAAGGAGGTCCAGTTTTTAGAGTGTCTCTCCCGTGGGGTAGAGTGGGAGGACATCTGAACTCTGCTTGCTTGTTTGTATGGAGGTATGGAGTATACTGCAAGCTGTTCTCTTGGGGGAGGGGACTCCCGTCCACTTGGTGATGTGCTCTGTACCTTTTATTTGTATCCTTGGGGTCGCAGGTCACTCCAGCAGGGTGGATGTGCGTTCTTTGACCTTGTCTCTTGGCTCAGCTCCAAACCGTTGGCTTTCTTGCTAAATTTCTGTCCTTTAACTCTCCTTCTGGACAGGAACGTCTGCAGAAAGCTGGCTACAGACCGCCATCTTGGCTCCTCCCTCAAAACAATCATGTTTAAATAGTACCTAGAAAGCAGGCTGCATACGCCTGAAGCATCAACTAAATTATGTTAACTGTTGCTTATGTTTCATAAATAACTTGAAGGAAAATTCCTCGAATTCACAGTGATCATTCCTAGGTGGCAAAATCATGAGTACTTTTTTTATTTTCTTCTATACACTTTTTAATTTTTTCCCAAGTTTCTGCAATGAGCACACATTACCTTTGTACTCATAAGAAGTTATCTGTGTATACACACACACACACACACACACACACACACATTCTTAATAAGACTATGGCACTCATTGCCAGCTCTTCAAAAATTGAGAAGCTGGTAAACATCCATCTACATTGTGAGCACGACCTGCAATGCAGGACAGATGTGGCATGATGGTGGGGTAGGGAAGGAGCCGCAGCCCCACTAAGTACAGGAATAAGAGCACTTTCCCACTCAGGGAGTGTGGGATGAGTGACCTCCTCTCTGGAGTAGGACCCTCCTGTCCCCATCTCTCATGCTCCAAACTGTGCTGCCCACCACACCCTGGATGGGTCCTTCCCCATCCAGCTCTGGGTATGTCATTTCCTCTCCCTCAGAAACACTAAGACTCTCTACATGTCATAAAAATCATAGCTGGAACCTTAGTCATGTAGTGAGCTCCCACGCTGCTCTCAAGTTTGACCTGTTCGCCGCAACAGCTTGTTCAAGCAGTGCCCTGGAGTCTTCTCCAATCACTCCATTTATACAACATTCCTATTTTTGCTACCAAAATAGGCCAGCATCTCTCCTCCTTCCTTCAAATCCCATTTTAATTCTCCCTTCCCAAAAGCCACCTGAATGATCCCACAGAATGATCTATGCTTTCCACCAACCCCATCAACAAATTTTTAATCACAGTGCACTATAATTTTATTTTTTAATATATTTGAAAATGTATTACTATATTTCTATATTTTAAAATTTGACTATTTTATGTGTCCCATGTATATTCATCTCACATGCCACCTCAACATTAAGTTCCTTAAAGGCAGGCAGCTTTGGTCCTGTCACACCCACTGGTCTTTGCTGGGCTGCATGACGCACACACTCAGTAAGCATGATGCATGAATGAATAAAGATCACTCCAGGGTTCTCTGTTTGCTTGACCAGATTTTCAGTGCATGATATCTGTGTCTTATCAGTGCCCCAGACAGAGAAGTTAAATTCATCTCAGTAACAGCAGTCAGCAAAAGCTGTACCTGGGGCACTCTCTGCCAGCCAAGCATTGCCAACATCATGGGTAGCAACTGCCTCTTGGTTTAGTGTTCCTTTGCCTTTCCACTCCTCCTCTATAGAAAGATAATATAGACAAGTTTATCAAATTGGTGGCCCTGCTACTTTTCGAGAAGATATTTATTTCCAATAATTTTCAAAAGCATGTCAAACTCTGAGAAAGAAAGAAAAAAAAGGCTCACCATTTAAAAAATATTGCAGGATATAGGACTGGCTTGGAAAGTAATGTTGTTTGTTTTTGATGTTGTGGTGTGGTTTGATTTGGGGCTTTTGCTTGTTTTGTTTTTCTCTGTATCGAGAGCACTAAAGCAAGATGCAAACCCAGAAGCACACTCCTCGGATCAGAGGGAAGGTTCTGAGACACAGATGAAACAGGCTGAAGGCATCTGATTTGGCACAACATTGTCATAAGCAGAGACAGACGACCAGGTGTGTCTCGTTTAGAGAAATATCTAATCAGGTCAGTCAAGATCATCAGAGGCATTTACTGTTTCGAGCGCCCAAGTTGCCGCTGTGCACATCTGGGACCACAGTGGGACCTGAGTTAAGATCACTGTTCCAAAGCCTAAAAACAGAAAGGCAGTGACTATATGAAACGATAAAGAAAAAAATGCTCTCATCAGCATGCCTATTACCTATCACAAAACAAACCTAATTTATAAGCAGTTTGTTGAAGCTATGTGGGAGGAAGAAGCTGAAAAGATTCCAGTGCACAAGAGATGGTAAACGGAAATTAATTGCATAGTACCCATTATAACAAATTTAGGAATTGCAGATTGTCATTGATATAGTATTTATTTAGTGTACTATCTTTAGCATCTCATCTAGTGGACAGGACATCAAAAACAAAAAGGACAAGGGTTTTCATAATTTCACCCACTAACCCAATTTCCAGGACTGCTATGGGTTAAAAATATAAAAATATGTATCTTTTCCAAAATTCATATTGGCACCTAAGCCTCCATGTGACAGTATTGAGAGATGGGGGCTTAAAAAGGTGACTGGATCGCAAAAGCTCTACCCTCATGAATAGGTTAATCCATTCATGGGCTCATGGATTAACAGGGTATCACCAAGGTAAAACTGGTGGCTTCACAAAAAGAGATCTGAATGTGACACTCCAGCACACAGCCCCCGGTCTTGTGACACCTGCATCACTTCAGGACTCTACAGAGAGGGTCCTCACCAGATGTGCCCCTCACTCTTGGACTTCCCAAGCCTTTAGAAAATAAAGGCTAAAAATAAACTTCATTTCTTATAAATTATCCAGTTACATGTATTCTGTTACAAACAGCAGAAAACAGACTGAAACAGAGACCTAACTTATGAGAGGAGAATTATTATATTGAGCAGAAGCAAGATAAGCTTCAGATAACCCTGAGGAAGACAGTCAGGGGAGTAAATATGCCTGGAAATATCCTGGTCTAGTTAAAGGAGCTTATGCAGCTGAGAGCACCTTTCATCAGTGGTCGTCACACTGACATCTGGGAGCGCTACCTTACCTAGTAAGAACGATAATCAAACGAACATTCATTAGAACTCAACTGCTTATCTCCAGTGACTGTCTCTGTGAGTGAGAGGCAGGGACAGCCCCTGACACCCAAATGCCAGATGGGACCAACACAGACCAAAAACAACTCAGTGCTGCAACAACCCTTAGGACCAGAGGACTACATAAGAGACCAGGCTGTAAATCCAGTGGTGCCTTAGAGTCCTCTCACCAGAAACTAACCCAATGCAAAGAAACTGTCCCAAGGAAACATGAAAAGAACTGACCCCATTCCTCCAAGGAGAGATACTCAGGTCCCAAGAAGAGTGTAAACAGCAAGGAGCCAGGCTGGGCGAGGAATCGGGCCGTCAACTGACGCCCATGATAGGTACATACTCCTACACTCTGCTCAGGACATCAGCCCTGCTACCTTCACCCACAAGGAGAGTTCATAGCATCAAAGCTTTGGGTTGTGCTGCATTTTATAGTTCATCCAGGCCTTCAGCAGTTCTTCTGCCCTTGATCCTCACTCTACTCCCTAAGAGGGGCTGGGCAGGCATTTTTAGCCCTGTCTTAGAATGCTGTAGACTGAGTCGCTTACAAACAAAAGAAAACCATTTATTTCTCACAGTTCTGGAGTCTGGAAAGTCCAAGACAGAGGTGCTGGAAGATGCCGTGTCTGGTGAGAGGCAGTCGTGTTCATGGACAGTTCCTTCTCACTGCGTCCTCATGTGGCGGAGGAGGACCAGGGAGCCCTCAGGAGTCCCAGGTATGAATTCCATTCCTGAAAGCTATGCCCCTGACCTCATCGCCCCCAAGGGCTCCACATTCAAATACCTTTGCATTGGGTTAGGCTTTCAGCACATGAATTTTGGGGCAGGACATAACACTCAGTCTGTAGTATCTCCTGTATTAGTGATAGTTTTCTGTTGCTGCTATTAACAAATTACCACAAATTTAGTGGTTTGAACAACATAACTTTTTATCATACAGGTCAGAAGCCCAAAATGGGTCTCACTGCTGAAAACCCAGGCACCTTTCCCCTCCATCGTCAAAACCAGTAATGGCCAGTCCAGTCTCTGTCATATCACAGTACTCTAACCCTTATTCTTTCCTCTTTCCCATTTCCAAGACCCACCTGACTGATAATCCCAGATATTCTCCTTAATGTCAGCTGACTAACAATCTTTTTTTTTTTTTTTGAGACAGTTTCACTATGTTGCCCTCGGTACAGAGCCATGGTGTCACAGCTCACAGCAACCTCAAACTCTTGGGCTTAAGCAATTCTCTTGCTTCAGCCTCCCAAGCAGCTGGAACTACAGGCACCTTCCACAATGCCTGACTATTTTGGTTTTGGTTTTTGTTTTAGAGATAGAGTCTCACTTTATCACCCTCGGTAGAGTGCCATGGCATCACAGCTCACAGCAACCTCCAACTCCTGGGCTTAGGTGATTCTCTTGCCTCAGCCTCCCGAGTAGCTGAGACTACAGGCACCCGCCACAACGCCCGGTTACTTTTTTGTTGCAGTTTGGCCGGGGCTGGGCTTGAACCCACCACTCTCGGTATATGAGTCTGGCGCCCTACTCACTGAGCCAAGATGCCACCCCTGGCTATTTTAGTTATTGTTGTAGTTGTCAATGTTTAGAAGGCCTGGGCTGGTTTGAACTGCCAGCCCTGGTATATGTGGCTGGCGCCCTAACTACTGGACTACAGGCGCCGAGCCCTGATTAATAATCTTAATTCCATCTGGAACTTTAATTGCCCCTTGCCACATACCTATCATATGTACAGCTTCTAGGGGTTGGGGCATCCTTGGGAGGCTGCTGTTCTGCCTATCCACCCCCATTCTACAGGTGAGGAAGAGCCAGGCTCAGCCAGTCACTGCTCAGAGACACTGTTACTCACCGTTGAAAGTGAGGCTGAAACTCAAAACTTTACCTCCCAAACTGAAGGCTTTATCCTTCTTGCTGTTCTCATTATTGGTGACTAGCCAAGGAGAGAGAGGACACAGGAAGGCAATGACAAGGAGAGAGTGCAAACAAAGGCAGAAAAGATTCAAAAAAAGCAGGAGGAAAAACCAGGATGGCTTTTACCCAACAGGTCCTTCTCCACAGGTGTCCTCTCGTCCCACCTTGCCCATAATCATCCCACTTCTGTGGGATCATACCTTCTGCTTCCAAGTAGTGGCCCCATTATTTCAAAACAAAAGAGCCTGTGATAATATGGGTAGGTATTTTTTTCACGCTGGGTTTTTAAGGTGGGTGGTAGCTTGGTTTTACTTCTTCTCTTTCTCAACATGAAGCAGAGGGGAGGAGACAGAGAGGCAGCAATTTTGCCAGGCAGGTTCTTTCTGTAATGATCCATCGTCCCATGCCAGGAGGTACCCAGACAAGCAGGGAAGAGAAAAACCACAATAACAGTAATAAACCGAAAAAAAGGGCCTTCCAGGTAACAACATAATGAGGAACCCTCAGCTGTCTCGGCCAGGGAGGGTGCGAAGAGGCAGGAGGGGAGACTGAAGGAGTAAGAGATGGAGGTGCCCAAGGGTTGTGGTTTCATATTTGCCCCAGTGACTGCTCTGAGTGTGTGTGTGTGTTCTTTCCTTATCACACAAAGAAACAAATTGCCACTGCACATATCCTCGCAAACTTTTTGTTGTTGTTAAGGATGGAACGGCCCGTTTGTCAAAAGGTCCAACTGCCTCTTCTGATTCCAAAGCTCTGTAAAGGATCCACCCCTATGGTGATTTAGATTAATCGCTTCTCATTAAGAGCCAATAAACAAACTGCATTCAGAGTGCTTCTTTCTGCCACAACCCACAGTTGCCATGTATAATTGCTGAAAGGAAAAACAGAGGCACACCAGAGAGTTGTCAAGGGTAATTTATAGGTTTTAAGATCTAATCATTTTCTATAATATTAGATTAAATGACAGTCTATATTAAAGAGGAAATTACATTTCACCTTGCTCTCTTCACTTCCCCCACCCTTTTTCTTCTAGCCCAGGGTTTTAGAAAAGCTCTAATCTCCAAAGAGAAGAGCCAGAAAATGTCCTTTACTAAATGTACCAAAGAAGAATCATGCAGTGGACTTCCCTGCACCCAGCAGTCTGTCCAGAGAAGCTGGATAGGAGATAAATGGGCATATTCTTCAAGATGAGCCAAGTCTACCCAGGACCCCTTAGAATCAGCATTCCCCTTCCTTCAACCAGTGCTGGGTCATCGGGCCCTGAGCACATGCACCACGGCCCCACGATATTTATCTCAGTGTTTGTGATGGCAACAATAGCACAGAATAAGTCCTTTGGGTTTGGAATCAAACAGTCTGTGCTTTTCGTGTGGCCAGTTAGTCCTGCGACGCTCAACTCACATTCATTTATGGAGGCTCCAGCTCTGCGCTAAATTCTATGATAGGCTCAGGGAGTACAAAGATGAGTACAGCAATGTTCAAACCCTGCCTCCATCACCTATTAGCCCCTGAGTTAAAGCTTCAGTTCTCCTCAATGGGAAAAGCAAAAAAATAATAACTTCTCCCACCACCATCACACGGCAGGCTGAGAGGGGGAGAAGAGAAAGAGAAATGACATTCAGAAACCTCCTGGTACCTATGGCACTCGAAAGGCATCGGGACTTTGCTCTCCCTCTGTGCCCCTGGTGTTTCAGCACAGCCATTCTCCACTGAGATGGAGCAAAGGAGAGGGTCAGCTTGTGAGGAGAGGAGCTGCTCAGGCTGCACAGCGCGGACAGAGGAAGCAGAAGCCAAACTGTAAAGACTGCAAACCACTGTTGCACAAGGATGTGTGCAGTCCCCAAAGCATGAGGAAGGAGTGGGGCTTAATCCCTAACCAAGCCGTGCCATCATTCCCAATGGCAGACCACAGACAACCAACTCCTTAGCTGGAGGTCACAGTCCTTCACACCCTGGTTCCAACAGAACTTTCTAGCCCCATATCCCCAGAGTGATTGTATTCTTGAAAACAATCATCCCTTCCACAATTGCCCCAAACCCTGCTGCCCCACTTCTACCTTGCTGAGGTCATTGCTTTTCCTGGAATGCTCTTCCTTACAGGCCAACCCCAAACCTCATCTCCCCCTCAAGGTCACATGCTGCCACAGCACAGAAAGCTCTGTGAATCACCCTTACCACTCTAGTGCTCTGTCAAGCTTACAACTACCTGCTTATGTTACAGTTAAACTGTAAACTCTTTACGGCCAGGGAGATTTTTTTTTTCCATCTTTACATCTTTCCCACAGCAGAATTTGGTGTCTTTTGGGTGGGGGGAGGCAGGCTCAAAACACCTGCTGCTCTGCCAGGGTGCCTGCATTCATGAGCAGCCCTGTCATCTCACAGGACTCTTAGATGAGGAACAGCAGTGATGGTGGAATGTGGAGATGGAGCTCATTCCATTTAGAAGGGCCACAACTCGTCTCACACATCTCTGCTCTCATGGTATCCATGCTCCAAAGTCAGTCAGGCAGCCAAACCTGCTTCCTTTAAGGGGAGGTTTACAATCCTCCTAAAAGAAACTTGTGGCAAGGAACATTTTTCAAAAAAAACACACACACACACACACAAATTTAACTCCTAGGTATATACTGAAAAGAATAAAAAGTGGATAAATAAATATTGATGTGTGTGCATGCTTGCAACAGCACTATTCATTAAAATGCCAGAAATACGTGGAAATAGCCTAGGTGTTCATCAAAAGATGACTCGATAAAGAAATTTTTGCATGCACACAATGCCATAACAAAAAAAAAAAAAATCAAGTGATGATACGTGCTACAATATGAATCAACTTCAAAAACACTATGTGTCATATATACCATACCATAAACTAAAAAGAAGTCAGGTCACATGTTATATGACTCCATTTCTACAAAATATTCAGAACAGGTAAATTCATAGGGACATAGTACATTTTGGTCATTGCCAGAGATAGAATATGTCAGAATGGGAAATGACCTTTTCATGGTTTACTTTGGAGATGACAAAAATGTCTTGGAACTAGATAAAGATGGCTGTATGACATTGTGTATATTATAAATGCCACTGAATTGTTCATGTTAAAATTGGTTAATCTGGCTCAGTGCCTATAGCTCAAGCGGCTAGGCCAGCCACATACACCAGAGCTGGTGGGTTCAAATCCAACCCAGGCCGCCAAACAACAATGACAACTACAACCAAAAAATAGCCAGGCGTTGTGGTGGGCGCCTGTAGCCCCAACTACTTGGGAGGCTGAGTCAAGAGAATTGCTTAAGCCCAGGAGTTTGGAGGTTGCTATGAGCTGTGATGCCACAGCACTCAACCCAGGGCAACAGCTTGAGACTCTGTCTCCAAAAAAATAAATGAATAAATGAATGAATGAATGAATAAATAAATAAATAAATAAATAAATAAATATTGGTTAATCTCACACTATGTGAACTTCACCTCAAAACAATAAATAAATAAATAAATAAATAAAAACAGTTGTGGCTAGCACTAGTTAACTTCAATCTTTCACCTAACCAGGAAAAGTAGGATGAAAATGTTCACTTAAACCCAGGCTCAGGGGCTCACACCTGTAATTCTATCACTCTGAGAGGCCAAGGCAAGTGGATTGCCCGAGCAGGAGTTCAAGACCAGCCTGAGCAAGAGTGAGACTGTCTCTATTAAAAATAGAAAAACTAGCAGGACATTGTGGCAGGCACCTGTAGTCCCAGCTACTTGGGAGGCCGAGGCAAGAGGATCACTTGAACCCAAGAGTTTTAGGTTGCTGTGAGCTATGACGCCATAGCACTCTACCCAGGGTGAAAAAATGATACTCTAAAAATATAAAAAAAAAAAAAAGGAAGGAGGGATGAACACAGGCAATGTTCAGTTAAAGATACTAAGCAAACTTAATTTCCACCTAGCTTGTTACTAGTCTCCTAATTAGTCTTTCTGCTTAATGAAAGACATGAAAGATATTAATAATATAATGTATCTGAACAGGTAGCCCAGACCCCCACCACAGGGACAGCCTGAACAGCTGGGCTGACCACACAGCCAACTACTGGCTAGTGAGTTCTACTGAGTCCACTTTCTTCCTGCAGTGCCCAATCCTCAGGCTGACGTGTCCGCTGGTGGAAGTGACAGTTCCAAGTGAACTGCTCTTCCCAGGAGTAAATCCTATCCTAACTGCCTCAAGCCTCCTCTTCCTACTCTTAAAAATTGGCATTACCAACAGGTTTAATTAACAAGCAGAGGCCCCCTCATGCCTAAATGTGGTGGTTGAATGCTCTCATTTTAAAAAGTGGTACACAGGCACTGGCTCTATACAGCTTTATGAAGCATGTGTTGTAAAAGCACCTCACCCATACGGCTTTTTAATACCCCTCAATTCAATCCCATAAAATCCCAGCAATATTTAAGTGCTAAAGGTGACTTTCACTATGATATTTATTATTAGATAATGAAAAATGGGACAGAGAAACTTCACAACCCCGGGCAATGGAGCGAACCACATCTCTTCTAATCTTTTAACACATTAACTGCCATATGAGCTATATTTAACTTATGCTAGTTTTGAGCCCAGGGCCTCGTGAAGCATATATAATTCACACATCTCTTGACCTATTATGACCTTATAAAACACTAGTTCCCCTTCCCCCTCAAATTTTTCTAGTGTGGCAGTCGATGTGTCAATAACAGGACCTCCATTTTTCCTGGAAATGACATGTGATCCTAAGAGCCTGCTTTGAGGTTCCCTCCTGGAAGCCTGACTTTTCTTATAAATTTTGCTTTTTAGTGACCAAACCCTGTATCAGTCAAGGGAAAGTCAGTTGGATCTGTCTCCTCCATCAGACTGAAACTATTTAGAATAACCTGGACCTTCTCATCTGACCTAGAGTTCCCCAAGTTGCTTGGTCTTCCCCGCTCTAGCTATCCCTATAGAACCTAATAGAGAGCCATCAGAACACAGTGAGAATATGTCATTTCCAGCTCCCCACTGGACCCTGTGTCCTACTGCTATCCGACCAGCTAAAATGCTTTGCTGCCATGCATTGCTCTGTGTGTTTCTGTCCTCAGCAGACGGTGATATCTCTAAACACAGTGACTGTGTCTGATTTATCTTTCTTATTTCTGGCATCCAGCACAATGTCTGACACATTGTAGATGTCAATGGATATGTCTGAGTGAAATAACAGTCAACTAACTCAGGGGAAACTAGCACAGAGCAGAAAGGGAACTCCAACATCATCTATCCCAACTACCCCTATAAATAGTGGACAGCACACGAGAGATTCTAGCACAGAGCAGAAAGGGTCATCTATCCCAAGATCATCTATCCCAACTGTCCCTATAAATAGTGGAGAGCACACAAGAGATTCACTCACCTCCCTAAAACCCTGTAGATAATAGAGGTATCACTATACCCAGTGGTAGCACCTTGAAAAATACCATCCGCATTGTCTGAAGTGCTTGTTAAACATTGCATTTTCCTGGATCCTATTTCAGACATCTTAAATTGGAATTTCTGACTGGGTGAGCAGGGCCCTTAATCTGCCTTTGAATGAGCGTGCTGACTCTTCTAAGGCAAACATAACCCAAGTGTGAGCACAAGTGTTTGAGAGTGTCTGCAGCAAGGAAATGATTCTTGCTTCCAGCTTCTTAAAGAATGACATAAACTGCCAGTGCCAGATAGCCCCTCATCAAGGATGTGGCCATCCTGAGTGAAACAGAGTGTAAAATTCAGCAGATCCAACCTTGCTCATGATGGGTCAGTTCCTATAGACCTGGTGAAGAATTAAGGACTGCAAAAGAAAATTATGTGGCCTTGAAGTAGAACTAATTCCTTGAGACACCATTTGGGTAACTATTCTTCTCTGAATAATTCCCACTACACTCTCAGATGTGGGGATCCCCAACCATCTTTTTGTAACTTCAGTACACAACAAGCCCCAAGAAGGTCCATATTTCTCCCTGAAGAGCCTCCATTGAGGCTTTCTAAGTATCACACTGTTACTCATGACGTGGCTGGGAAGTAATCAGCAGCCTCTGTGGAGCAATGAGATGCTGGTTTCAGTTCTACATTTAGTTTCTAGAAATGAAATGAGCAGGAATTAGCTATTCTCCTTCCTAATTAATAGCAACAGATACCATCCCTGCTCGGGATGCAACATGCTAACACAGCACTCCCTGCTCCCTCGCTGTTGTGCCAAGCTTACAGTGGCATGAAAGGGAAACAAACAAACATTTGGTGTCAGTGTGTGCATGCGTGTAGGCTGCAGGAGCAGGCAGGTGGACAAGGAAAACCAGAATCTGATCAGAATAAAAGTAAGCACAGCTCTCAAGGTGGTCACGTGGCAGAAAATGGAAGGATTTTCATCATTTGCTCTTATACTGTGGGTGACAGACAACTCCAAGAATCCTAGACATCTAGACTAAGAAAGGTCAATTTAAGATGATTAAGGGGGAAAAACATAGTCTAGAGCAGTGCTTGTCTAACTTTAATAGGCTCAGTAAGCACCACAGATCTTAGTAACATATAGATTCTGGTTCAGAAAGTATGGAGAGGGGCATGAGAAGCTGCATTTCTAAGCTCCCTAGTTGAGCCAATGCTGCTGCTCTGGGGGTGACCCTTTGAGTAGCAAGGACTCACAACATGTAAGAACTGTTAGGAACAGCTGCTATAATGCTTGGCGCTCAAACTTTAGTGTACAACAGGATCACCTGGAAAGCTTGCTGAACCACAGACTCCTGGGTCCTACCCAGAGTGTCTAATTCAGAAATTCTGAGATGGGTCTGAGAATGTGCCTTTCTAAAAAGTTATCAAGTGGTGCTAATGCTCCTGGTCCAGGTACCATACTTGAAAACCACTGGTGTAGCTGAAGGACCCTAGACTTGGGGGATGCTCTATTCAAATTCTGACTCTAGGGCTAACTTGCTTAATGACTTTAGCAAGCCATCTAAAATCTCTAAACCCAAATGGAATTAATAATAACCATTGGTTGGCTTATTAATTTTGATAAGAGTTAATTGAGATAGTGAGTTTTGTCCAGGGTCCAAGATGACCTTGAATCTGTATACTGGGTCTGCTTTGTCCTGCCTGCCTCTGACCTTCCACCTCTGACACGCAGACAGCTGTATAAACCTGATTTGTCAGTATGGACTTAATTGAGTTTTAGACAAAGCAAGGCAATTTTGAAGGTGTGACTGGGATTGGGATTTGAGCAAGATGGTTTCTGTCAGCAAGCAATTTACAATCTATTAGGGAAGGGGAGAGTCAACCCCAAAATAGCCTACATTTAAAATAGTAGCATACCAGTGTGGGGTTCGGGGACTGCACCCACTCATGTTTTGTTTTTTTATGTTCTATTGTCCTGCATAAACAAATACACAAAAAATAAAAACAATTAGTGGGGTCAGTCTCTGATCCCCATCCTTTGGAATGTGACTTAAGAACAATCTGTTAGATGCTAGTAACTTAATAAGGAACAAATAAGATACACTAAAAATATGACAAGTAGGACTAGTGAAAACTAGGAAGGAAACTATCAGTAAATAGCAAAGATAACCAGAAAATTAAATATATTACCTGTGTCTCCAAGAGATGTCCAAAGGGATCTGTACATGAATAATTTACCTCTATAGAAATAAAGGTCAAAAATGTAGTCTTAATTCAGAACAGCATTCAACATAACATGATGATGCTTATAACATCAATTTGCTGAAATAATTTATATTTAGGACCCAGCCTTTTAGTTAGAGAGCACTGAGGAAATGGGCATTTACATATAAGTTTATGGATTTCAACTTTCCCATGCATAAAAATCAGCTGGAAAGCTTGGGCAACCATTCAAAATCCCTGCCATGTGCTCCAGAGATGCTGGTTCCAAAGTTCTCAGGTTAAACCAAAAACCTATCCCTTCCTGCAAAGACAGAATTTCACTAGTTTGAGTCAGAGGAAAATGTGTCTTTTCCCCCAAGCCACTTGTACTAGGCCTTCTATTCAAATGGAAATTTCCAGTGGGTTTTCTCCAAAACCAATTTATAAAACATTTTTATAATGAAAGCAGATCTATAAAAACAGCCTTAAAATCATAATCACAATCATAATAGCTAATATTCCTTGCACTTGCTATGTGTCAAGCTGTATACTAAGAATTTTTATTTACATGTACTGCTTCATATAACTCTACTGAGGACTCTGTGAATTGGGACTCTTTATTAACCACAGTGGATGATTTTCCGGTGAGGTTAAGCAATGTACCCAACATCATACAGCAACATTATATACTAATAAGTAGCCCTGCAGGAACTAGAATCCAGCCTTTCTAACCCCTAAACTTAACATCATGTACTGTCTTAAAATTAGCAATTATTTTTGTCCAAAACAGGCAATAGGCAATAGTGTCTCATTAGTTGTGGGTAGTGATCACATATGGTTTTATTTCCAAGGGTAATACTTTGAAAAGAATCTTGAATGGAGTAAAAGGTTAATAGAAAATTAAATATAAGGGTGTTGCAAAGAGGAAGCCCAGAAGAGTCCTGCCTGGTCTCTGCTTGTTGCTACACTTTATTTCTGCCCAACTTCACTGTATCTCTAATTGTCCTGGCTTCTGCCTCTGCATCTTAGATTGATGCTGCCTGTGATTCTCCTGATGCCTGTACAGGTGGGCTTCTGCAGCTTAAACAAAAACTGCACACAAATTGAACTTTTGTAAATTGAATTTTATTCCTCCATTAACTCTTTGCCATTTCACTTTAAATTGGTATGCGCAGCGCAATTTAAACTTTCTCTTCTGTTTTCTGCCAAGTGGCTAATAATCTGCAACTGAATATTGAATACAACAGGGAAATGAATTTGCCTTTCCCCCCCACCTGCCTCCTCTATACACAGAGACTCAGACTCTACATATTTCACAAATCAAAATACTTATGTAGTGTGTTTTCTTAAAGAGAACACTAACTCAAGCATGCACTTGGTTCTACTCAAAAGGCCACAATGAACAAAGATGCAAAACCTACTCTAAGCCGGATTGCTGCTCTAAGATTCTCCTTATTAAATATCTTGTCTTGTCTTAAGGGAAATAGAATATACTCATGAAATACTACAAAGGGTTCCTAGGGACAGCATCAAATTTCCTAAAAAATACCAGGTAGAAGTCACATTTAACTTTACGTCTTAATACTACACACTTTGAAGCCCTAAGAGAATGTCTTCTCTTTTAAAGTGTTTCACTCTCTTACTGGGAAAAAATAATTCAGTTCATCTATCATTCTCCTGAACCACCAATTTAAACCAAAGCCTGACCTTCCAGGCTCAAGCTACTTTCAAAACTATTTCTCTTTCCCCGTGGCATATGAGCAAAAGTTCCTTCCACCACCCATGTCTCTCCATAGATGCCCAAACGCAAAGACGGTATCTGCAGAAAACATAGCAATTTAGAGACAAAGCAAACATAGCAATTTTAAATGAAGCTAACTCTCAATTTTCTGCCTCTGGAGTTGGGTAGGATTATGTGGGCCAGCCCTGCTGATGTTTTAAACATGGAAGAAAAAATAAACTTTGCTGTTATTGTCAAAGCTTGGTCACTCATACAGTGGAGAAGACCTGGAGGGGTGTGTAATCCCATAGAGTGGGTAATAAAGTACTTTTTTTTCCCTTTATATTCTGGATAGTAGTCTTTTCTGCAAGAATTGGGCTATAATTAGGATGAATTTGAATTCTTTGACAAAGTAAGTAACATTTAGTAGCTGGGAGGAAAGAATTTGGTGGCCAAAGCAACTGGAAGATCTTTCATTAAAGGTCTCTCTTTAATGAAATCCTTCCCATAGAGAGCCCATTGTGAATAAGCAATACTGGGTTAATGGGCTAATGATGACCAGTTTGATAACCCTTAGTCCTTCTCTTTCTTGGTATTGTTCTTCTTAAGGTGTTTCTTTCTGTTAAGACTCTTCTTTTAAACTCATAAAGCATGTCATGCTCAAAGAAAAAGAAGACATTGGCACATCTCTAACTGGAAAGTCAACTCCAGGAGAACAGGGTGATATTTGGGCTTTAACTACTATGTGCCTAGCATCCTGAAGACGCTGTGAATCAAACTAATTACAGATGAGCCACTTCGTTCGTAAGTGGCTGTACCACAAGTTCAATTCATATGCAGTTTTGTTTATACTGCATGAGTCCACTTGCACCATTTCAATTTCCAGATGAACCACTGCTCTTTTAAAAAATTCCTCATTCCATTTCATTTACTTCGCCAGTCCTTACCCATTTTTCTAAAATCGCCTTCATACCACCCAGTCTTTCATGCCCACTTGGACGCCTGTGAGACGTCTGAGGCTGCATTCCAAGTTCTTTAATGTTGACGCCCCCATCTTGCATGTTGCATCCACATCTGAATTTATTGGTAATGACCAATTTGACAAAGCCCCATTTCCACGCTTTGCACACTACCCTTTGCAACCTGTAAACCCAGGACAGACTTCAAAGAGGTGAGGTACAACATAGCTAACGCTCCCCCAGGGTTAAGCAGGGCCCAGGGACACTTAAGACAGAGTCAAGCAGGGATCAGTGTCGGGAGCCTGAGTCAGGAACAATGTGCAGAGGGTTATGTGTGTGTCATTTGCTCCTCAGTCCCAAACCGTCTCTTAGCCCTTCTGCGTGTCTTTTATAAGGAGTCCCTTTAACATTCTCATGCATTTTTACAATGATAAAGACAGGTCTGATGTTCAGACCAAGACAGTTTTGTTGTTTGAATACATATGCCCAAGGTCTTTTAAAACACAATATCCAGTGTTGGGTCATGAAGTGGTCCCGTGTAACACTGCCCTTCTGTGCACCGATGCAGATGACATGTTCCTGCATCACACACAGGTCAGCCTTCAGGTCCATGAAGGGATAGCACCTCTGTTAAGAAAGCCTGTGCTTTTATAAACTCACTGTTCCTCCCTGGAGACAAAAGAGAATGAGGCTCTGTACATCCTGACATTCCCTGAACCTCCTTTTGCCCAGAGGATAGGTTTCCATGTTATTAGCACTTCTTTCTGCTATCCAGAGAGAAGGGGAAATTTCTCCCCAATCTCTCCTACAATATGCACGGACCCTACTGCCTTTCTCTAGTACAGAATCTTTATTTATAGTGAACCTCTGTCCAACACAGACCTTCTTTGGCTGGCCACATTTTCCCCATTTGAAGGAGAAATGCAAGAGCTCCTTATAATAATATTATATGTAAGTAAAATAAAAAGTACTGGGACAGTGAGGGTAGGGGTGGCAGATTACACCAGGCATCACAGGTAATTTGCACAGGCTGTCCCCTGTTTTTCCAGGAATGTGAGCTTCCATCTACACTCTCAACTTCCCCTCCAGGGACTGCAAACCATCTCAGACTGCTACTCCCGGAGGTAAGTTTAGCCTCAGCACAGATGCATCTCTCTGCTGCCCCCATTCCTGCTGCATTTTCCCTCCTTTATCACCACACAAAAGTAACAAGCTGGGAGCCCAGAGGAAGTAAGGGCTCCCAGTTCTCTAGGACTAGAAATCTCATCAAGGAAACATATACCTACTAACTGCAAATAAAAAGAAGCATGCTCTAATGCCTTTGCTCCACTGGGCTGCACACAGCAAGTTCTTATGCAGAAGGAGAGAAAGAAGTAAATGTCTCAGTTAATGTCATACCCACAGGGAGGTAGGAAGGGGGAGTGTGGGGAGTGGCACAGACATGAGTGACTCTGGGAAGTGGGAACAGGATTGAGGGTGAAAACTGAGCTTCTGGTTTCATTCGACACTATGAAGTCAGCAAGACAACCAGCCTGCAGGCAGCCTCATGTCAAAGCAGGGGTGGGTTCTATCATTTAGGAAGTTTTGAGTGCCCTGTCTCCACATCAAAGTGCTTGTATTGGTCTGACTATGACAAAGTGCTTATCAAACACTTTTGGTTTCTTCCGATAATAGAGAAGCAGGTTAGCTCCAGCATACACACATGGCGCGTAGAGAGAATGAGAGCGGGACATGAGCCAGGTGGCGGGACATCTGCTGGATCTCACTGAGCAACTGGGAACAGGAGAGGAGGAGGGTACAGAGGGCTCCCAAACAAAAACTGGAAAGGCAGTCCTGTGTGTATTCTCAACCCCCTAAAGGTGTCTTAAACAGCCTGACAGGTATACTCTCATTAGCTAGCCGTGGCACTCGCCAGCCCCACCACCAAACCTATATTTACTGTGCACACTCTGTGCACCAGACACTGCGCTAAGCAAGTTCATGTTATGATTCAATCCTTAACAACACCCTACTAAGATAAGTGCTATCACTTCTTTATGCATAAGGTCACTGATGCTTCTAGAACTCAAAAGACTTAACCAAAATAACACTGTTAATAAGTAAGTGGTAAGAGCCAGTGGTAGAACTTAGGTCTTCCTGTAGCCAACGTGGGAGCTCTTAAAATGACAGCAAACGTCTGCAAAGTAGCAGACAAAACCCATTGAGTCAAAACCCATTCCCTGAGGTGCCAACTAAGCTACCCCAACTTTCCCAACGTGACTAAAAAATAAGCACATATAAAAAAAATTGTGTGTGGGTGTGTGCCTAATTTTAGGGTGATTAAAACTGTATGCTGATAAATAGAGCAGCCATGATCCTCATTTTGAATGAGGTGCCTCCTTAACGTCACAAAGCACTTTAATATCAACATTGTATTAAAGTCAACATACATAAAGTTCACAAATCCTAATGGTATAAGAGCTCAATCTATTTTCACAGATGCTGTGTGCCTGTATATTCACCCCCTCTGTAAAGAAAAAGAACAGTAGCAGCACCTCAGAAACCTTTCTGGTGTCTCCTCTCCCAAAAGGAATCAGGATGCTTCCATACGCTAACATTGATCAGTTTTTATTAGTGTTTCAAGTTATGTAAATAAAATCAGACAGTACATTCTCATTTGGTCTCAACACTCTATGAGATTAAGCCATCTTGTCACTTGCTTAGAGCAATAATTTGTTCATTCTCATTACTATACAGTATTACACTTCATAAAAATTTCACAATTTACCTTCCCATTCATTTTACTGTTGATGGATGTGATGCATGGGCTAGTTCTCAATTCTTACTTTAAGGCTATGAACTTTCTTGCATATGTCTTTTGGTGCCCATATGCATTTCGGTATGACATTAATATATGTACCTAAGAGTAGAACTGCTGGGTTATGAGGGATGTGCACATTCAGCTTTAATAGATGCTGCCGATTTTCCAAAGTCATAACAATTTATATCCTTCACACCAAGGATGCCCCACATCCTTGCCAACACTTATTATCTGCCTTGCTCACTTAATTTTATAGGTTGTTTATATAGCAACTCAAAATGTTTTTATTTTGCATTTCCTGATCACCAATGACATCGAGATAGCTTTTACATGTTCATTGGTCTTTTAGATATCTTCTTTGCAGAAAGGTCTATCCAAATCTCCTACACAATGTTTAAGCCTTTTATATACTCAAGGTGTGAGTCATTTGCCAGATATATGCATTACAACCACCTTCTATTAAGTGGTAAATGGCATCTCCTTTCACTCTTCTGTTTTTGTGGAACAATTCTTCATTTCATTGAAGTCCAGTGTATTGTCAGACATTTTGTGGTCTATATGAGAAATCTCTGCCTATCCTGAAGTCATGAAGAGAATATTTAATGATTATATTAAGAAGCTTTATGGTCTTAACTTTCATATTTAAAACTTCCATCCATCACTAACGGGTTTCCATGAAAGTAAGGTGAGTGAAGATTCTTTTTTTTCCCCCAATATTAGGATGTTTGGTAGACATTTTTTTGAAAAATCACACTTTTGGGGCGGCGCCGTGGCTCAAAGGAGTAGAGCACTAGCCCCATATGCCAGAGGTGCTGGGTTCAAACCCAGCCCCAGCCAAAAACTGCAAAAAAAATTACACTTTCATTACTAGATTTCACTAATGCACTTTGAATAAACCAAGGAACCATGTATGTATATGTGGGTCTAGTTTTGAATTCTATTCGGTCCCACTGGTCTAGTTTTCCACTTTGTGCTAATTCCATACTGCCTTAATTGCTGCATCTTTAAATAAATGTTGACACCTGGTAGTATAATTCCTCCAACTTTTTATTCCAAGATTATCTTCTCTATTCTTTTTTTTATCTTATCTATTCTTGGCTGTTCACATTTCTCCATAAATTTTAGAATCAGCTTATCAAGTTCCACACAAAAAGTTCATTGGAATTTCTATTGGGATTATTTTCAATCAATAGTTGAGACTGGGAAAAAAAATAACATGTTTACAACATTAAGCCTTTCTATCCATAAATATGGTTTTCCCTCCACCTCAATTCAGGCCTTCTCTAATTTCTTTCAATATTTTCTAGCCTTCATTACTGAGGCCTTTCTCATCATTCATTATTCATTACATTATCATATTACCGATATGTTGACCATGTATTATTTGACGTTATTTTAAATAGAGCCACTTTATTTTTTAATGTTTATTTACTGATTGCATAATAGAGAATTTTATATTCTATATATATACAGATAGATAGATAGCTATAATAGGGTACACAGAAAGTCTATGTGCGAGTCACTATGTTAAACTATTTTAAATTGCGCATGAACTTTATGTCCACTCTGTATATTGACATCTATCCAGAAACCTTGCTATATTCACTTACCAATCCTGGAACTGTGTTTATAGAGTCTTTTGAATTTTCCACATAAACAATTCTGTTATCATTTCTTCCCTCTAATCATTATACATTTTATTTCTTTCTTGCCTTTTGCATTGGCTTTAACCTCCCATAATAATGCTGAATAAAAGAAGTGATAGTGGCTATCCTTACTCAATTCTTAATCTTTGGGGGAAAACGCTCAAAATTTTACCCTTGAGTTTAATGTTTGCTGTAGGGTTTGGCTTTTTATTGAATATATTTTATCTCATTAAGAAAGTTCTCTTCTTTTCCAATTGGCTAAGATCATTATCCTGAATGAGTGTTGAGTCTTATCAAGCACCAGTTCTGCATCAACTGAGATTATAATATGATTTTCCCTTTTATTATGTAATTATAATAAATTACATTTATTTTTTAAATATTAAAGTAACCTTCCATTCCTGAAATAAATCCAACTTGTGTGTAATATAATGCCATTATTTATACTTTACCGAATAAGGATTTTTGCATCTATGTTCACAAAAGAGATTAATCAGTAATTTTTATTTCTTTTAATGTCATTTTCAAATTCTAGTGTTGAGGTTATGCTGCCATCCTAATGAATTGGAAAGTTTTCCCTCTTTTTCTGTTCTCTGAATTTCTGTAAGATCTATGTTACTTTTTCCTTAACACTTGGAAGAATTCACAAGGCCATCTGGGCACCTTGACTTCTTGGTGAGAAGACATTTAAATAGATTTCACTCCTCTCAGAAATATTAAATTTTTCAAATTTTTAGTATTCCAAAATATGTCAGCAGTTGCTCTAGGAAACTCTGATGTTTGACTCCTAGGAAACTACTGTAATTGTCTCACTGGTCAGATTCCATGTATGCTTCTCCTCCTATAACCCTGGTCTCTTTGGTCTTCATCCTATATACACCTCACCTCCCCAAGGCATACAAGATATTTTTATCATTTAAATAAAGAGACAACCTATTAAAGCTCCATTGTCATATTTTAAAGACCTCTAAAAAACAATACTTCATTTTATATGGAATCAGAAAAAACCTCGAATAGCCAAGATATTACTTAGAAATGAAAACAGAGCGTGAGGAATCACGCTACCAGACCTGAGAGTCTACTATAAATCGATAGTGATCAAAACAGCATGGCACTGGCACAAAAACAGAGAGATAGATGTATGGAACAGAATAGAGAACCAAGAGATGAACCCAGCTACTTACCACTATTTGATCCTTGACAAGCCAATTAAAAACATTCAGTATGGAAAAGATTCCCTATTTAACAAATGGTGCTGGGTGAACTGGCTGGCGACCTGTAGAAACTGAAACCGAACCCACACCTTTCACCATTAACCAAGATAGACTTTCACTGGATCAAAGATTTAAACTTAAGACATGAAACTATAAAAATACTAGAAGAAAGTTCAGGGAAAACTCTTGAAGGAATCGGCCTGGATGAATTTTTTATGAGGAGGACTCCCGAGGCAATTGAAGCAGTATCAAAAATACACTACTGGGACTTGATCAAACTAAAAAGCTTCTGCACTGCTATGAACACAGTAAGTGTAGCATGCAGACAGTCCTCAGAATGGGAGAAAATATTTCCAGGTTATGCCTCAGACAAAGGTTTAATAATCAGAATACACAGAGAACACAGGCGTATTGGCAACAAAAGGGCAAGTGATCCCATCTCAGGGTTGGAAAAGGACTTGAAGAGAAACTTCTCTAAAGAAGACAGGCACATGGCCTACAGATACAGGAAAAAATGCTCACCATCCTTAATGATCAGAGAAATGCAAATCAAAACTACTTCGAGATATCTACTAACTCCAGTAAGATTAGCCCACATAACAAAATCCCAAAACCAGAGATGTTGGCGTGGATGTGGAGAAAAGGGAACACTTCTATATTGCTGCTGGGAATGCAAACTAACATATTCCTTTTGGAAAGATATTTGGAGAATACTTAGAGATCTAAAAATAGATCTGCCATTCGATCCTATAATTCCTTTATTAGGTATATATCCAGAAGACCAAAAATCACATCATAATAAAAATATATGCACCAGAATGTTTA
>CAUYON010085352.1:0-20185 GCA_963573935.1 Arctocebus calabarensis
TTCTCCCCTCCCCTCCCTTGCCCTTTTCCCCATCTTCTTGTGCTATAATTGGGTTATAGCCTTCATGTGAAAACTATAAATTAGCTTCATAGTAGGGCTGAGTACATTGGATACTTTTTCTTCCATTCTTGAGATATTTTGCTGAGAAGAATATGTTCCAGCTCCATCCATGTAAACATGAAAGAGGGAAAGTCTCCATCTTTCTTTAAGGCTGCAAAATATTCCATGGTATACATGTACCACAATTTATTAATCCATTCGTGGGTTGATGGGCACTTGGGCTTCTTCCATGACTTAGCAATTATGAATTGGGCTGCAATAAACATTCTAGTACAGGTATCTTTGTTATAATGGGATTTTTGGTCTTCTGCGTATATACCAAGTAAAGGAATTATAGGATTAAATGGCAGGTCTATTTTTAGATCTCTAAGTACTCTCCAAACATCCTTCCAAAAGGAACGTATTAGTGTGCATTCCCACCAGCAGCGTAGAAGTGTTCCCTTTTCTCTGCATCCACGCCAACATCTCTAAGTGTACAACTCTATGGCATTAACTATATTCACATTGTTGCACAAGCATCACCACTATCCGTCTCCAGAACTTTTTCGTTTTCCTCAAATGAAAATCTGTACTCATTAAACCTAACTTCCCATGTCCCCTCGCCTCAGCCCCCGGCAGCCACCATTCTACTTTCTGACTTGTGAAATAGATTGCTGTAGGAACTTCATCTACGTGGAATCATATCCGTGTCTTTTTGGATCTGGATACCCTTACTTAACATATGTCTTTCAGGTTCATCCATGTTGTAGCAAAATTTTCTCCCTCACTAAGGCTAAATAAAATTCTAAGTTATGCATATACCACATTTTGTTTATCCAATCATCCATTGGGTTGCTTCTGCTTTTACTATTATGAGTAATGCTGCTTCAAAAGTGTTCTATCCCTATCTTCAATTCCTGAGTATATATGTGTATATTCAGAAGTAGAATTAAAGGATCTTGTAGTGGTATTATGTTTACTTTTCTGGGAAATCACTAAACCGCATCTGTACTATTTTAAACTGCCACCAGCATTGCACAAGGCTTCTAGTTCCCCTGCATCCTATCCAAGACTTGTTACTTTTTTATTTTTGTGTTTGTTTTGATAATAGCATCCTAATGGGTACGAAGGGTATTTCACTGTGGTTTTGATTCGCATCTTCCAAATAAGTGGTCATGCTGAGCATCTTTTCTTGTGCTTATTTCCCACATGTATATCTTTTTAGGAGAAATGTCTATTTAAGTGCTTTGCCCTTTTTTTTTTTGACCGAGGCGGATTTGAACCACCATCTCTGAATATATGGGGCCAGCGTTCTACTCCTTCGAACCACAGGTGCCGCCCAATTTTAAATCATTTCATATTTTTTGTAGAGAAGGGTCTCATGATGTTGCCCTGGCTGTTCTCAAACTCCTGACCTCAAGCAATCCTCCTGTCTTAGCCAAAGTGCTGGGAATGTGTATGTGAATCACCCAACCCTATGATCATTTTTAATCAGGGTTTTTTGTTTGTTTGTTTGTTTGTTTTGTAGAGGCAAAGTCTCACTTGATCACTCTCAGTAGAGTGCTGTGGCATCACACAGCTCACAGCAACCTCCAACTCCTGGGCTTAGGCGATTTTCTTGCCTCAGCCTCCCAAGTAGCTGGGACTACAGGCATCTGCCACACGCCTGGCTATTTTCTGTTTTTGAGTTTGGCCGAGGCCGGGTTTGAACGTGCCACCTTTGGTATATGGGGCAAGAGCCCTACTTGATGAGCCCCGGGCGTTGCCCTTGTATTTTTTTTTTAATTGTTGTGTTGTCTTTTCTAAATTTGAAGGAAAGCTGCAGTCTCTGGGACAGATAAGAAAATTAAAGAGTGAAAGTCATATTTAATTTCATTTTGAAAATGAAGAAATGTAGCAATTATCTCATGAATTTTTTAGGGATGAATTTCATGGATTTTTTGAAACATGTATTTGATTTCTATGTGGTTGGATTGTAAGTTTTTCCACAGCCATCTTATCTTCTACTACTTTTCTTTTCAGAATGGCTGTGCAATTCATTCTGTCAATTGATCAATTTCTTAATTGTTGATTGGTTGACTTTTCTAACTGATGAGAATACAAAAGAAGAAAAAGAGATTCAAATGAAAGTCCTGAGACTCTGTCTCATAGGACCAGGTGAGGAAGGAAACTGAGTGAATAGGCAAAACTTAAAATATATATATTTTGGTATATTTTGAGACACAGTCTCACTATGTCATCCTCGGTAGAGGGCTGTGGTGGTCACAGCAACCTCAAACTCTTGGATTTAAGCCCTTCTCTCGCCTCAGCCTCCCAAGTAGCTGGGACTACAGGTGCCTGCCACAATGCTCGGCTATTTTTTGATGAAGTTGTCACTGTTGTTTAGCAGACCCAGGCCAGGTTCAAACCCGCCAGACTCAGTGTATGTGGCTGATACCGTAACCACTCTGTTATGGGTGCTGAGCCAAAACATAAGATTTTTGACACTTTTAATGATTGAGACTATAATGTAACACCGTGACGTTGATATTTTTTCTCTAAGCCTCCCAAATATGTTTAGAATATACATGATGCATTGTGTAGATGAAGTGGCTTACTTGATAAAACTTACTTTAGTATTGTGTTCTTTACAATGTTCTTTTATCTAAGAACCTTAAAATAGCTCTTATATCCTGTACCTTAGTAATGAGTCTCCCAGAAACCTACCAAAAAGAAATAATTTTCCATTCAGATGTTAATTGCAGTGTCATTTATCATAGCGAGCAGTGGGCTCTACCTGATGTTCAAGAATAGGAGATAGTGAAACACGAGGATATGATGGAATACAATGCAGACATTAAAATTATGTTGATAAAATATTATCCTACATTAAATACTAATTGCGAGTATATAAAGTTGAATTTACACAAAAATTTCAATTACATAAATATACTAATATTCAGGTGAAGGGAGGTTCAGGAAAAACAGAAAGAAGATAAAATATCAGGGCAGAATCTACTGGCATATTAACAAGTACTATTTTTGTTTGGTGGCAATGAAATAGCTTTACAGCTCTTTATTTTTTAATTTCTACATTCTTCACATTTTCCCCCAATAAACTTCATAAAAATAGTGAAAAAAATTAAAATTAACTAGAAGACTCTCCTACTTACGACAACATATTTTTAAAAAAATACGGCAATGTTCAATGAAAACTTGTAGAATAAATGAATGAAATTAAACAAAACAATTATTTATTTCCTTTAATGAAGTTTCCTAAAAACATTATTAAAAAATTCTTTATCCTACATCTGAGGGCAAATAATTTTTCACTGTGCCAGATGCTGAAATCAAATACAGCTTCATTAATATGCAGAGAGATTTAACTAATTTCATAGAGCTGCACAGGGAGCTCGCTGTTAAATTCAGACATAAAAGATACACAACAATCTAGAAGGAGAGGAACATCACCTAAACAGGTGCCGGAGAAAGGCACACATCTCTGCAAGAGTGCCCCAAAGAATTAAGCTCATGATAAGATATATTTGGAAAAATGTTCCAAACCTTATGCTATAAATATTATATTGGGAACAGGAACATGGATATGATGGTTCTACAGCCAGGGACCCAGGCGGTCATGTCAGCTAGCGAGTGAGATAAGCAAATTACTTCACTGCCTTTGTGATCTTAGTCTTCTCTTAGGGAAGGCTATTAACCTGGAGAAAGTCAACATGCAAAGTTGATACCGGTGAGACCGATGGCTGTAGAAAGGTGAGACTATGAAACCATAGTCATAATTATAAAATCACTGACAAGTTAGAGAGTTACTAGCATAATAAAACAAGGCAAAAGTTCTTTCTGAATAGTTTCGAGAGAGAATTTAGTAACACTCAACCTACTAGACTGCTTATTTTCCCTCATATTTATTCCCTCCTTATTTTATTGTGTGATAGAACCTGTTCTGTTAACAAGGGACAAACATGTCATGGCCAGTGTAAAAACTGTATATACTATTCCCTTTTGCAGCTGGTTTTGACCAAGTGTTTAAATGCCAAGAATAGAACATGCGGAAAAATAAATTAATATAACTTTCAGATCATGCTTTTTTTTAATAAAAGTTGTAAGAGAAACAAGTTCAGTTAAGTGCCCTTTGCTTTGTGTGCAGAGACGCAGGGACTTTCAGCTCTGCTAAGGGAGACTCTCTTCCTACAGTCTCAATCCAGATTGACAGGGGGATTGACAATTGGTGCCTCAGAGGTTTGGAAAAAAACCAATAGTTTTGAAATCGTAAAGAGCATGAAAAGAAATACAAAGATGGTGAATAATAGCAGACATCTACCAAGCCTTTACTATGCACCACAACAGTTCTAGGGGCTTTTTATTTATCACATCACTTGGCCCTTTGTTGTTAGACCTATTCTTAGCACAGAACACATAAGTAATCTGTTCTTGGTTACACAGCAATAAACAGGCAAGGGTATTTGAACCCAGTTGATCACATTCCAGAATCCACTCTCTTAAAACATTCTCTGACTAGTGGGGGTAAAACAGACATGTGGATGTTAGAACATAGTCCAGTATAAATTACTTTAGAAGCATAAAGATTCATAATTTTGCTGGAAAATAGATACTTCCTCTTAGAGAAGTTTTAATATAATAGAATCTAACTCAATTATAATATTAAGTCCTGAGACTTTAAAAAAAAAACATTTCTGGTTTTATTAACACCTTAAAAGACAAAAAAATAGCTCTCAACTGTTCTTTGTCTTCTTTGGGTCATTAAAAAGAGATTCCAAATGTTAACTATTTTTTTCGAACTCAAAGTGATTATTATATCAGCTCACAGGAGTTCTTTTTTATTTATTTATTTATTTATTTTTTTGGTAGAGACAGAGTCTCACTTTCTTGCTCCTCGGTGGAGTGCCGTGATGTCAACACAGCTCATAGCAACCTCCAACTCCTGGGCTTAGGCGATTCTCTTGCCTCAGCCTACCAAGAAGCTGGGACTACAGGCACCCACCACAACGCCTGGCTATTTTTCTGTTTTGCAGTTCTGGCCGAGGCCGGGCTTGAACCCGCCACCTTTGGTATGTGGGGCCAGAGCCCTACTCGATGAGCCACAGGCTCCGCCCATCTCACAGGATGTACTTGATGAGTTCTACACACCTACCCCTGCCTCTGAAGAGTCTTTTCCAATCCAGGGGAATTGAAGATTGCCTTAAAATTATAAACTATAAAAATGATAATACCTATGGTGTATTTTATATAGTATAATTACATATATTTGAGCATATTATTATTATAAAATAACCCATTGAACTTCAGAAGAGTTGGGGTGATATGAGGAGAAAGACCTGGGAAGAAGGAGAAAAACCTGAAATCTTGCTTCCTACTCCACAATTTAACGTCCTACATTATAGACATAGACTTTCTTGATGGAATATCAAAAAGAATATCAAAAAGCAGCTTTAAAAAATGCTTCATTTATCTATCTACATTGAAATGAAAATAGAGTTTTGGGAAAAGCAACTCTCCACTCCTTATTTAGAAAATTGTAATCGGAGAATCAGTAACACAATTTTAGCAAATGATAACCTGCAATTGTACAGCTAATTAACAATAGCAGGTTTTTCTGGGAGCTAGAAGTGGTGATATGGGCGGAGAAGAGGGGGAAGGTCTGCAATGGCGGTGTTTCAGAGGAAAATTCCTTTTTTAGAAACAAGTTACCTGAATTAATGAGCTTAGCTGACTGGCTGACTAAATCATATCCTTTCCTCCCTGGAAACTCCTCAGATAGAAAATCCTTCAAAGGTTTCCGCTTATCCTCTGAAGTGCAGAGCAAGCCTCATTTTATTAAAAGTCACTCTTCCTTTAATGAAGGAGATTAGCTTTACTTTTACTTTTTTCTATCCAAGAATCTTTAACAGGGAGAACAGATAACTGACGGAGAACAGGTGGTACTCAAACCTTTCTAAAGCAGCGACTACTGGACACAGGGCAACTGAGCAATATAGGTATGCAAATGTGGTCATTCAGGTCCTTCTTAACCGTAAATGCTAAACAATTAAGTGTGAAGTGCTTTGGGGAACAATTTAGGTAAAACTGCTTTTATGGGCTGCACTTATGAGCAGTGCAATGTACCTCAGTTCTCATTTTGGCCATTTTATTGTCAATGTTGAGGACTTCACAGGAAGCCATAAAGCCCTGTGGGACTCATCAATGTTAATTAACTTCAAGCAAAGACTAAACCTACAGGATGTAGAAAATGCATTTAAGATGCAGCTCCCATTGCAAGATAATATGCAAGGGTCATAAACGGAAATGCCTACAAACAGCAGGTGACCGTCTAAAGAGGCACTGCTGTTTTCAGTTCCAGCTATTGATGCCAGATTGAAAAGTGGGTCCACTGTTACCAGGTGAGAATGTGGGTCTAGGCCTTTTCAGGGAATAGCATAGCCTACTGACTTGGGAAAGTTTGGGGTCTGGTCATCTGAGTTCAGGTCCTAGCTTTGCCATTTGAGAGCTGCGTGACCCTGAAAAATAATCTGTCGAACCTCTGTGCCTCGGTTTCGTCATTTGTGAAATTTGGATTATGAGAATGATGCAGGACAGGTACGCCTCAGCCAGCTTGTCAACTTGCTGCTGCAGCCGGCAGAGGAATCAGTGGGCTGGAGGATAGGCAGGGGGGCCATAGGAGACTCCAGTAGCCAGAGGCACCAGACAACTGCTGGGGAGACACCACTACCTTAGATCTCCTTCCCCTTGCACTTATGACTAAACAGGGAACCCCCATTTCCTAGGTTTAGTCAATTTCACGCAAGTTTCTGAGGCCTGAATGAAAGGGATTGTAGCCATTCATTTGCAATTGAGTTCCTAGATAAATGTAACTTTAGAGGACACTTGCTCCGCTAAATGTAACAGCTGAGTTCAGCTAAATTACCCCATGTGACTATATATACCCCTGGACAAAGAGCCAGGACAGAGACAGACAGGGAGAGAGAAAGCTTTTCTCCTCCAATGAGTTTTCTCTCTGCCAGGAACTTTGATGTTTTTGTATTCTTTTCTGTAAATAAATCCTGTCTTACCACTGATCTGTGGTCCATGGATTCATTATTGGAATCACTGAGACCAAGAACCTACTGAAGATGAAATTCTGGTAGCAAGAATAATGGTACTTTGGATGATTTGTGAGATCAAACATTAAAACAGTTAGTCCTTAATTAATGTAAGCCATTATGATCAGTTAGGAGAAGCCAGAAATCCAGATTTGTATTTCCATGTACTTTCCAGTACTGATGATCAGTGTTTGTTTTAAAATTATTGAGTTGCTAAACAGATGACACCCAAAGTTCTCAATTTATGACTTCTTCCTTAATCTTATCTGAGTTTGTTAAAAATTTATTTTCTTACACATTTTCTGTACTTACCAAAAGGACTTTTGGTAATTTATATTAAAAGGCATAGTTTCAAATAAACTGGTAATCACTAACATGAACTAAAAAAACATAAGGATGACTTAACAAAGATGCATAAAAAGAGGAGACAAAATATCCCATAAAACCAAAGCTTAGGAAACTTACTGATATCAAGGAGAAAAAATAAATAACTAAACTCTGAGTTTGCCTTTGCCAAAACAAAAAGAGAAGTAATTTCATGAGTTTGTTTAGGTCACAGAGAGAAGTAGAATTATCAGATTGTCAGAAGAGATTTCTGTCAATGTTCAACTCTGAAATGTGTCAAAAGAGTCTTATTAAAGGGACACCTGATAATTTAACAAAGAATATTGTAAGTAGAAGTTCTATTGAAAAAGTAGAGAAATACTGTACATAGCAGCTCCTAAATTCATCCTTCAGGACCAACTCTGGGTCCATTTACATATAATCATGGCAAGATATTTGTAAGAGGCAGAGAATGGAAAGGTTAGTGGGTCCAGGTGGATCAAGTTTAAGGTTATCTGATGATTTCAGAGATGAAGCTTAGAATATTTTGGAGCATGAATTGTCACTATGATCTTTCTTTTAGTTTTCCCAATTATCAACACTTTTAAAGTTCATAAAGAAACTCTATAGCTGTTATAGATATTTTATGTGTTGACGAAAAGATCCCAAAAGTTTGTGTGTGTGTGTGGTTGGTCGATGGAGGATGGGGGTGTTCAGGAGCAAGATAGAACTCCACGTAGAAGGGCCAAGAATCCTCAAAATGTAAGTTTGGGCTCATTCAAGTGCTTGAGTGATTCTGGAACAGAGGTCTAGAGTCCTGCACCAAAAATAGAGAGCAAATAATTTTAGCCTAAAATGTTTGAGGGCGGTTACCAATTTTGTACTTCTCTTAAAGAAGTACCTTAATCTAACTCCTGCAGAATGGCTGATCTAGAGCAGGTCTGCTTTTTGAGAGGTTAATGAGGTTGAAAAGAGCTACAAAATTGCCCTGAAATTGAGTTCTTGTTCATGAACCTTTCTTATTTCTCTCACTTTTTAGTATATAAATTTCACAAGGACAGGCATTACCCTCTGTTTCATGTTTTCTGGGCACGAAACCATACCTGGTACAGAGTCTACTCTTAATAAGTATTTGTTGAGGATGTGACCATAATATTTTGGCATTATTCATCCAGGTACACACGTGTGTCTGACTATTTAAAGATAATTTTGGTGTTTTCATATATTTTCTACTTTGCAGTTTCTGCTGGGTATAAATGATAAACAGAATCATTTGATACTTAGAATAGGCTGTTTAAACATAAATGTTTCTTTGGAAAATATCTTACCATCTTTACATAATCACTATAATATCTTTTCTGAGATCTCCTTTCTTATTCTAATAAATCAAAACATTTCTGAATAAAATACCAAATTAAAATTAAACCATGTTTCATTGGTTATCAAGTCTGTGTGAGGTGTGGTGTAACTTACTGGAAATAAAATCACGTGCCCCAAGTGCCTGACCTCCAGGAGGCGATATAATCACGGCAACTATTTACATTGGGTTTTCTCTGCAACAGGTGCTGTTCTCGGCATTTTTAATACATTAACTCACTTATTCCATTTGCCACAACGCTGTAAGTTACGTTGCTGTTATTGTCCATATTTTGTAGGCAAATAAATAGAGGGACACAGAGAATAATTTGCCTGTACAGTAAAATCTGGCCTCACAGCCCATGCTCCTAGTCACCACTATCGTTTCACTTCGCGTGCTGAACTAAGGGAGGCCGGGCACAGTTCTAGGCACATCGCATGTGCTCAAAAGTCACGCAGTGTCCCAAACCTCTTATGATCTAAAGAAGTATAGGCCATTTGGAAAACATCAGACACATCTGTAGGGAAGAGTTTCCTCCCTTAGGTCCATAAATTATCTGGCAGCCTCACAATAAGGAGCACAGAACTGTTTAAGGAGTTTGACTATCTCCATGGTTGGTATGTAGCTGACTTTGCCAATCAGTGTGGAAAGTTTTCATATTAATTTAAGACAGGAACGATACTCATTATTACTATTGCAATGAGTCATGCTGTCATCTAACTAATTGAGGGCTATATGCATAAGCTCTTCTGTCTGTAATCCTTCTCCATAGGTTCTTGGTTAGACCAAATGAAATACTTACATTACATGGAAAAAACCTCTGTGAGATACATCACTAGAAAGACCTAAAGAAAATAACTACTGATTCTGTGCGACTGAAAGTAGTCCGCTATGTCAGAGTATTTATTATGATTTAAATCTCTCTATAAAATATTAAATACATTTTTTGGGAAACAATCCCAATGACTCCCTTATAGTCAAGTCTCCTTTCATTTTTCTATTTCTTTTTAATTTCTGAACAATTATCTTAATATTTCAATGCACAGTGTCTGAATTGGCTAAAATAATGTTAATTACTAAAAAAAATCTTAATATTTCAATGCATAGTGTCTGAATTGGCTAAAAGAATGTTAATTATTGAAAAATTATCTTAATATTTCAATGCATAGTGTCTTAATTGGCTAAAATAGTAACAGGAGGAGACTGACAGCAAACCAGAAGGAAGGCCAGCCGAAGGCTCTAGAGAGCGCTTGCTTAACGAAACACTCACAAAATTGGCATTCGTTAATGATTTTTCAGGATTAAAGTAATAATTCAAATAGGAATGGTTGTCAGATGAGATCTTGGGGTCATGAAAGGAAACATACCCCTCACTAGAAACAGGGAAGGCCCAAGGAATCTCTTCCCTTTTCCTACTGCTTTTAGGGATATGCTTTTTGTGCTAAAAAATCCTCAGCAACAAGGACAGTTCACCAAGGGGAGACGCTCCAGACAGACTTGCACTGGCTCCTGGGCCTCGTGTGTCCTGCTGGGCTGCTTTGTATAAGTTGGCGTGGTGAGATGCTCAGACAGGACGGATCAAAGCACACATGACGACAAATATGAGAATTCAAAGGCAAAGAAGGTTTCGGATGATCTGGAAAGCATCTTGGTATAAAGCTTCCTGGTGTTTTAATTTCTTGTAACATTTTACCTTTGGGGGCTTTACAAAATCTAGCTAGGGTTGAAGTTAAGTGCACAGCTGGGTGCTAGCTTCTATCATTTCTCCTAATGAATGTACTATGAGAAATGCTTGAGAAATTGGATTATCTTATTTGGATTTTCTTACCTATTTGTCTAAGCTGTTCAAATCTTTTCACTGGAACAAATTCACTGAGCTTCCTCCTACTTCTGTGGGAAACTATAAGACGTAGGGATGGCCTGAGTTGCTAGATAAATCCAGCTACTTCTTAAGTGAATGACCACAGCTGGCTGGCTGCTCCAAGCAATATTATGAAAGTGGGTTAAGACAAGAAATATAGGGCCTTATTAAAATTTCAAGGGCGACTGAGGCAGGCAAAATTTAATGAATGGTATTGGAGTTTGGCCAGGTCAATGGTGTTAAAAATCACTCAAAGAGAGAAATAAATTTGAGGCACTGGCCTCTTTTTAACCTGCCACTCCAAGTGTGATTCTCTTTGCTAGAACTTCTGATGATATTCCAGAGTATAGTCTCATAGGTGACTCATTAAGGAATGCCCTTAATTTAATCACTTTGGACTGTGGAACCCAGGTGTCAAGGAGAAAATTAGACCATTTGTATCTTCAGTTGCTTTTTACCCCTATTTATTAAATCACTGAAGCAATTAAAACATTTAAATCACAAAGTGAGATTGTCATATATGGACAAATATTAAAGAAACAAATTTGTTGTGAAAATGTGCGTGAAGACAAACCTTAATTCTGATGTTGAATCTGGGGTGCATAGTTACAACAATTTTGTTTTAGTCATCATCTAAACCTAACTCTTTTGTGCTAAAATAACTTTAGGTTAGCCTTAATAGAAGAGACCAAAGTTCATCCACATTTAAAATAGGCTTAAACATAAATCTTCCATCTATGAAACTTATTATACATTTTCCCTCAGACTTCCTTCATAATATCCTTTCATACTATTTAAGAGAAAAAAGATTCTGAAGAAAGCTTATTATAGAAAAAAAATCACGTATGTATCTTTAGCGATGGAATATCTGTGACACTTATAAAATGCTTCCTTTGGACATTCTTCCTTTTGGAGGTCAGACTACCAGGAAGGAAGTGGGAACCAGAACCTGACATTTACATAGCTGCATCTCAGAGACATCAAAGGTGAGTCTAGTTCCTCTTTGGTTGGGAAGTGTTGATAGAGTTGTGGGTCTGAGAAGACTTCCTATAATGGACTTATCAGGAACCATTCCATTTAAGAGAAAACAAGAGTAAGTGAGCAAGAAAGATAAAAATATAAAGAGTAACTCAGGTTAATCTCTATCTATAAAACAGCAATATAACTACCTGAAAAAATTCAATAATAAACACATCTTTGTCTAAGTTGTGAATTTAATTTAAAGAAAAATTAACTCCTTGTGGAAAGACGAAAATTTTTCTTGATTGAAATTTGAAAAATCGTAAACAATGGTTCAGTATTTACATCAGTAGATGATCTTATAATGCTTGGAAAATATTGATTGGTTTCACATGTTCCAAGAAGGGCTTATTCACACACTGCATTATCTTAAATGTCTCCCTGCTTTTTTAAACTCTCTGGGAGATAAACCCTGAAGTCAAAATGGGGAAAACAGCCAGAAAATATTACATATCAACAAAACCTTCAGGCTGTGTTTTGAGAAGCTGACTCACCAAAGGCAGCTCTACTAAAATATCTAACTATTAAAATTACTTTTGTCATAAACCAAGGAAATAAAAATACATGCTTAACTCAAAGACAGTGCCAGAGGGTAACAGCATAGAGCCAGACAACTTTGCCTTAATCTATAAAGAGCTTTTTTGCACAAATGATTCTAACCACATTCCCAATAATGATTCACACAGGCTTGACATGATCCATTAAAAAAAAAGAAGTCACAAAATCTCAAAAAAAGGGTTCCATCACATTTTAGAGGATTTCATTTTTAACAAAAGACTTTCTCATAAAAATATAAGCTCTCAGCCTTGAACTTTTCTTTGTAAATTGTTTTTCAAAATCATTTAATATAATTAACCATATCGACAAACTGTGATATTGTGGAATATATATGATCTTCATTCCAGTTTCCTGATAAACAACTTCTAAACTTTTTTTCTCTGTACCTTTGTAGACTATTTAGAATAAACTGGTAACATTAAGTGTTTTCCTGAGCTCTACAAGCTGTTCTAGTAAATTAATTAAACATGTTGGAGTTGGGCAGTTGTCTGTGCTCTCAGAGCTTGGTGTTCTCTTGGCTAAAAAATGATCAGTGATCCCAACCTAAGGCAAGCATGAAAAAAAGTTTATTGAGGAAGAGAAAGGTTTGCAGAGCCAGAGAAAAGGTATAGGCTTACAGAGCGAGATATTTTTGCTGTAGACAATGAACAACCCAGTTGAGCATGAAAAAAAGAGACCTTCTTTGTAAATTTGAAAATTCTTAACAGGAAGAAAGTGCAACTGAGAAACTTAAAGATAAGGTATTAGATGCTTCTGAAAATTGAAGATCAATCAGAAATAAGGAGAACACATTCTTCAAATTTCAATATATCAACTGGTGTGGAAAACTTAATTTATCAAAATTGGCATATACTATAATTAGAGCTAGAATGCCACGTGTCAACTAATTGCATCTGGTTTAGAAGAATGAAAGACTCTTCCTAAGGTTTATTAAACTTTTTAGCTGCTGTGGGCAAATCTTTATCCGATGTGTGAGTTGATGATCAATACTTGCCACGGAGAGCTGGGAGATTTGACTGAAGCTTCAGTTGAGTGATTTAAGCCTTCATATATTCAACAAAGATTTGTTGGGCCTTCTGTTATGAGCTAGGCACTGTGCTGAGTCCTGGAGCTACAGTAATCAGCTAGATGTTCAAAGTGTCTTTGATAGTGGACTGTTCCAGTCAAGACAGAGAGAGGAGAGCTGAAAAATAAACAGAAGCACACACATACATGTGTGTGAAGATAGTGATAAATAATGCGAAGAAATAAAGTAAGAAATTGAGTATGTGTATGTATGCGTTGGGTGCAGAGAAAGGTGGCATTTTATTTATAGAGGTCCAGGAAAAAGCCTCTCTAGAAAAGTGGCATTTGAATAAAGATTCAAAAGAGGCAAAAGAACCACGATGTAGAAATCTGGAGTCTTTTAAATAAATAAAAAGTATATTACTTAAATATTAATTATGTAATTCAACTTGTCAATATGTTGTTTAGGATATTGCTTCCTCATCTATAAGTGAAACATGTTTGTAATTTCTCTTTATAACAATATATTTTCTCCAATTTCAATATCAGGTGTATCCAGATCAAGTAGAATGATATTGAAATATTTCTTTTATTGTATATAAGATTTCTGGAATTACTTGTTTTGTAACATCATTGTGATCTATGAGTTTATGACAGTTTGAACTTTGTTATTTATTTCAATTCATTGTTTAATTACTGTTTTCCTATGAATGATTATACTGTGGTTAATATGTTAGCATAGCAGTATTCCCAGATAGTTTTTTGTTTGTTGGGAGGTTGGGCTTTGGGGGGGGCAGAGTTAATACTTTGCAAGAAATATCTTGTAACAGTGAAATTGTTTTCTCTTTTGTCTTGTGATTTTTTTTGAGGTGAAATTCAAGTTTTTGTGTGAGTAGTACTATTATACCTATCTTGAGTGTCTTGCTTGTACTGTATCATCATACCTTTGTTTAATTCTTAATAAACTGTTCACTTGTTAAAAACAAAAACAAAACAAAAAAATAAATAAAATGTGGTAAAATGGGGAGTACAGACTAGGTAAGAAGAGAGACCAACCTATATTTGTATACTGACTCTGCAGTTTGTCTTTTAATACATTATACTACCTGATATTTATCCATAATAAATCATGTAGCTGAATAAGTGTGTATATGCACCTGTAAATAACACATTCATACACGCCCATGACAGGGATAGTATGAGGATTAAATGAGTTCCTAGTGCAGGGCCTGGCAGATATTCAATAGTAAACCAAAAAATCAGGGTAGTATACCAGGTAATGTGAAAAAAAATTGATGCATATCATAATGTTTGTTGCAATAAACTCTTTGAAACAATTACAAAGAACACATATAAATTATCTTTGAGAAGGTGATCCCTAACAATGGATTTGCATCACAGTGAAAATAGAATCTTGTAAACATCATCTTCCAAAGGCCAAAACATTAGATTTTTAGAAGACATTTTTTGTTACAAAAGTAGTAAAAGTTCTCACAGATCCTAGATGTATATATGAAACACTTAAAACATGAAACTAAGTGAATAAAACTCATACTGTTAAGTAGGTCTGATGTAGAGTCGTCTTTGTTTAAATCTCCCAGACTATGTACTAAACACCCATGGAGGCATACATCACTATAATTCCTAAAAAACTTCCTGTGCTCATCTGGACCACTTCAGGTGCCCCATGATCTGTCTTAAGCAGATCCTTCCTCTCAGCAGCTGTTGAAGGAGTGGCAAATCCTTACTAGTTTCCCATAGGGTAACATACACACATTCTATGCTGTCGGGGATATTTCAAGTAACTCCAAAGAAATTACTTATGCTTCATCATCTTAACAAGGAGAAAACTTAACAAGGAGAACAGGAATACCGATAAACTTTTCTCATCCCTGTTAACATACTGTCATTCATTTCTTTGAGTTCTTCAAACTCTAACCTTTTGGATAGAATAACACAAAGATGAAGGATGAGATTTTCTCAAACTGTGCTGCTTAAAGACGTTTGCTAATCAAATAAAGAAAATGAATGAGGTAGGATTATCATGAAAACAGAAAATATGGCTCCAGGGAAGTAACTTAAAAAGCATCTTGCCAGATGAGGGACTTTACCTCACAAATGCAATCAGTATAACCTGGTTTTTTGTACCCTCAATGAATCCCCAACATAAACACCCTCCCTCCCAACCAAGCCCCTAAGTTTGCCATGTGCTCCCTGTAAATCATGCCTCTCTCCTGGGAGTAACTCACCACAGAACAGTCCCCAGCCCTTCGTGGGGGGAGGGGGGGGTGGGAGTAGAGAGGGAAGCATCTTACCAGGCCCAAGTAGAAAATCTCTGTGTGAGTTCATTAAACTTTTCAGAGATTAATTACTGAAGAGACTAGAGAGGAAGCTATGGCACTATCCCCCAGAAAAACAAAATCAGACACTGAGACATAAATTTAAAGAATTCAAATGGAAGCAATAACTCCTTGAAAAGAGTGTTGAAAAGATCTGAAGGAATTAGTATCCTATGCCAGCCATTATATGGGGAAAACTGATGCTCACTAGTCTAAGGGGAAAAATATTCAAGCATTTATGCTAAATGTTCCTGTGGGGTTCTAATTACTTAATTAACATGCATAAATCAAGTCTGGAGTTTGTTAAAAAAAAAAAAAAAAAAGAACAAAAAACCAACAACCACCAAATGATAAATCAGTCAGCCTTGATAATGAGTAAATCACTTCAGCCTCTTTATCCAATATTCTATTTGAAATTATAAACTCTCATCCAGGTGACTTGTCTGTTACTTGGCAAAGGTGTGAGGTTTTTAACCACAGGGAAAGGGTAAACAGGGGGGCTCCAACATTTTTTTAAAGTACATTTCAAGAGATATTTTACGATGTATTTGGGAACTCTCTGGTGGATTCTGTGACCCAAGAAACCATTCCTTTCAAAAGTTGTAAGTACTGGGCGGCACCTGTGGCTCAGTGAGTGGGGCACCGGTCCCATGTACCAAGGGTGCCCCAGCCAAATTGCAACAACAAAAAAATAGCCGGGCGTTGTGGCGGGCGCCTGTAGTCCCAGCTACTCAGGAGACTGAGGCAAGAGAATCGTTCACCTAAGCCCAAGAGCTGGAGGTTGCTGTGAGCTATGATGCCACAGCACTCTACCGAGGGCGACAAAGTGAGACTGTGCCTCTAAAAGAAAAAAAAAAAAAAACAGTTGTAAGTAATAAAGCATTACGGGAAAAATGCGATTGAAAATGTCTTTCTTAAGTTGTGCTAACTTGATTATAATAAATCTAAGTAAATTCTAACCTGTTTATTTCAAACAATAGCATTTCCAGCATTTAAAGGAACTGTCCTCATAAGAACTTTTAATTTAACTTTATGAATACTTGCCTATTATTTATAGTACTCTCTTATGGTCAATAAAAACAAAGCAAGCACAGTGAGTTATTCCTAAGGCCCAGTTGCTGAGTTTTTCTCATTATTGAACAGAATTTACTCCTAATCATCAGTATGCTCAAAATCCTCAGAACCGCTTTTGCTTAACATATATATCATGCTTATTCCACAGTCTGAGTTAAATAACAGCAAAGTGAAGACTGCACGACAAGTCAGGAAGCAGCAATGACTGCACTCACTTTGTGGAGTTCACCGACAAACACCAACGAGGAAAGAGACGTGAACGTCCACACACATAACCTTCAAATAAATCTGAATGATGCATACTGGCAGCTCAGGAACTCTCCTTCACTTTTAGCTTAAACTCCTATTTCCAGGTATATAAGAAGTACTAGTACTTTACAAGCTAGTTTTAAAAGTATTGGTCCATGTTAAATATTTAACCCTCACTCCATCCCTACTTTTTAAGATGACATAAGACACTAAGAGCTAAAATGACTATTCTCATTAAGACTGAACAATGAGAATAAACAATTAGAATGAACTTCACTTCCAACTACCAAAACACGTTAACAAATGCAAAATATTAAATCATAAATAAAAATGATCACATATCCAGGCACAGTGGCTCACGCCTGTAATCCTAGCATTCTGGGAGGCTAAGGCAGGTGGATTGCTTGAGCTCAGGAGTTTGACACCAGCTTGAGCCAGAGCAAGACCCCATCTCTATTAAAAAAGAAAAAAAAAAAAAAGCCAGGCCATTATGGTGGGTGCCTGTAGTCCCAGCTACTCAGGAGGCTGAGGCAAGAAGATCTCGAGTCCAACAGTTTGAGGTTGCTATATGCTATGACGCCATGACACTCTACCCAGAGAGAGAAAATAAAACCTCTGTTGCCATTGGGAAAAAAAAAAAAAAAAAATCACATCAAAGCTAATTCGCCATCCTAATAAAGCTTGATAGCATGGAAATCAGTTTAATATAATTCTTAAATTTTATTATACTTAAATGCTATTATAAATATCAGGCTTGTTTTGGTTAAGTATCTCTTAACTAAAGTTTCAAAGAGGGAAATGATTTTAAAGAGAATTATTATCAATACCTTATTTAATTCAAAACAACTTAGTAGTTTATGCATTTCATTAAAACATTAGGTTTGTTTTTTAAAAAATAAATGACACAGATGAAGAGAAAACATTTTAAAAATGTATAGCTTTAAGTTAAAATTTTTATGAACATAAAATGATCAGAATAAAGTACATGCTAGAAAATCCATGCATGTATTAATGCCTATATTATAGCAATATTTTAAGTTCCTGAAAAGAAGTTGGCTTTTTGTCATTGCATCCCTTTGCTATGATTTCACTGAATAATTATGCATTGAAGTTCATTACTGAAAGCATCCATTGTTGAACAGAACCAAAACCATCCAACCCAATAACCACAGAATAAAGAATTAAAAGAAAATTGGATATGACCATGGACCTTAAAAGAGAATCAAAGAACAAGCAAACAGGTCCCAATATTAAGTACTAATACAAAATTCCAGTACCTGAAAATTGTTCTTTTCATTTGAAAAACTACATAATGTTAATATTTTTTAAAACTCATTTTGAGTAATCTGCCCTTTTAAGTAGAGGGGAAAAAATTCTTTTTTTTTGAGATAGGGTCTTGCTGTGTTGCCTGGACTAAAGTACAGGGGAACCTACTGCAACCTCAAACTCTTGGGCTCAAACAATCCTCCTGCCTCCTGAGAAGCTGGGACTACAGGCATACCACCACACCAGGCTAATCTGGGGGGGCACTGGTTGGGGAGAATAGGGTCTAGCCTTGTTGCTCAGGCTGGTCTCAAACACTTGGACTGAAGTGATTTTCCTGCTTCAGCTTCCCTAAGTGCTAGGATTACAGGCATGAGCCATCATGCCTGGCCGAAAGTTTGATTTTCTTACCTTCACTTGAAATAATCATGGAAACATGTTAAAACCAAGTGTTTAAATATTATTAATAAATATTCATATTCACGATAATTCAAAATTTATAGAATATAAACATCAACAAGAAGTAAAAATTATCCTGAGAAATGTATTCATCAGAGCGAATTCAGCTGAGTGTTATAAAACTCCCATATCCTTTAAATGTCTCAATAGAGAAGTAAGGATAGAACAATTCTCTTTTCACTTGTCAAAAGATGGGGAATTGAAAGCTTTTAAAGTTTCAAGTCTCTAAGTTGTTTTAAATTTTCTAAGGAAGTGCAAGATCAGGGTGTCAAGTAGTGAATTTCCGGAAGGTCTCTCTCCTTGGCATGCACATGGCCACCTTAGAGGGCTCCAGCTCTCTCTCCCTCTTCTTACAAGGCCAAATTCTACTGCATTAGGCTCTTACTCTTCTGAATTCATTTAGCCTTAATTATCTCCTAAAAGTCCAATATCCAAATATAGTCACTTTGGGGTAGGGTGGGGTTAGGACTTCAATAAAAGAATTTGGTGGGTGGAGGCATATAGTCCACAGCATAAATCAAGAATATATATCCTATGTCATCCATAAAAGTATGCATGTTACATAAAATTTTTTCACATTTAGTTACCGGTTTTTATATGATACCTACTCAGCTTTAGTTTGAATTTTTTTTTTTTTTTTTTTTTTTTTTTTTGAGACAGAGCCTCAAGCTATCACCCTGGGTAGAATGCCATGGCATCACAGCTCACAGCAACCTCCAACTCCTGGGCTCAAGTAATTCTCCTGCCTCTGCCTCCCAGGTAGCTGGGACTACAGGCACCTGCCACCACTTCTGGCTATGTTATTTATTATTTATTTATTTATTTATTTATTTTTGGTTGCAGCTGTCATTATTGTTTGGTGGGCCCAAGCTGGATTCGAACCCACTAGCTCATGTGTATGTGGCTGGCACCTTAGCCTCTTGAGCCATAGGCGCTGAGCTATTTAGTTTGAAATTTACAAACTAAACAAAAAGCAGTTACAAGTATTCAGTCAATTAGCTTGAAACAACTCCTTTTGTGGGTACTCTACTAATGCACCAGGGAGTAACCTATAGGAAGGAATTACAGCACAAGCATATTCAGCTTGAAAAGGGAAGAATTGAAGTCTTTGACAGCCATTCCAAATGATGCAAACACTGGCCTATGTATGGAAGGCCTATGTATCTACATATTTTAGGGTGAAAATATCTAAGAAAAACATAAAAGAGTGTGTCAGCATATGTGCAATGTCTAGAAGTAAAGATTTCACACAATGCATTTTTTTCAGTAATTATATTTGACAATTGAGCTTAATTTATCGAGGAAGAAATAACCATGCTGTCTTTCTACTGTCAAGAGAGCAAACCAAAGAACTGTATTTCATGAGCAATGCCTTCCAATTAAAAAGGAAAAAGAAAGGAAAAGCTCTGTATTCTGTTGAGTATATAGCACATACATAGTGCCACTGTGACTATTTAAACAATTGAGGCTCATGAAACTAGAGAGAACTCCTAATGCAACTGGAACCCATTCAAAGGTACACATTATTTTTTTTTTTTTTTTT
>CAUYON010085358.1:0-11077 GCA_963573935.1 Arctocebus calabarensis
AGTCTCACTTTATCGCCCTGGGTAGAGTGCCGTGGCGTCACACTGCTCACAGCAACCTCCAGCTCTTGGGCTGAAGCGATTCTCTTGCCTCAGCCTCCCTAGTAGCTGGGACTACAGGCGCCCGCCACAGCGCCCGGCTATCTTTTTGCTTTGCAGTTTGGCCGAGGCCGGGCTTGAACCCGCCACCTTCAGTATATGGGGCTGGCGCCCTACTCGCTGAGCCACAGGAGCCGCCCCAACCTGCTAGTGTTCTTAAGGGACATTTGGGGGCTCGGCACCTATAGCTCAGTGGTTAGGGCGCTGGCTACATACTCTGGGTCTGGCGGGTTTGAACCCACCAATAACAACAAAAAAATAGCCGAGTGTTGTGGCAGGCGCCTGTAGTCCCAGCTACTTGGGAGGCTGAGGCAAGAGAATTGCTCGAGCCCAAAAGTTGGAGGTTGCTGTGAGCTGTGACGCTACAACATTCTACTGAGGGCAACATAGTGAGACTGTCTCAAAAAAAAAAAGAAAGAAAACCAGACTTTGAGCCATGCTGGTGGCTCAGTGGGTAGGACGCTGGCCACATACACTGAGGCTGGTAGGTTTGAATCCGGCCCAGGCCAGCTAAAACAACAATGACATCCATGACAAAAAAAATAGCCAGGCAATGTGGTGGCCTCCCAAGCTACTTGGGAGGCTGAGGCAGGAGAGTCACTTGAGCCCAAGAGTTTGAGGTTGCTGTGAGCTGTAACGCTACAGCACTCTACCCAAGGCGACAGCTTGAGACTCTGTCTCAAAAAAAAAAAAAACACAGGTAAGGGCCCTGTCGCTCACATGGAGCTCACACACTATTGGGTGAAGAAGAGAAACAAATTAATAAATAACTAGCAACAGATTTATTTAATTAAAAAAATAAAGTACAAACTTGCTGTGTCCCAGACACTGTTCTAAGCACTTTCCATATGTTCCTCATTTAATTTTTGTGACCCAATGAGGTAGGTATAGTGATTATGTCAATTTTATAGGTGAGGAAACTGAGGCATAGAGAGGCCAGCAGCCCCCTGAGGTCCCACAGCCAGTGCCAGCCTTTCCTTCCTTCTCGAACCCAGCCCTTCTCCTTGGTCACCTAGCCTCCTCTCTCTCCCCAGACCCCTCTACCCTGCCACCCCCAAGGAGTCCTGGGGCTTTAGGAGACACAATCCCGCCAGCACCCCAGTCACCTCTGCTGCTGCTGTTGCTGCCAGCAGCCCTTGTGCTGCCAGCAGCTGTCTGCTGCCTGCACTGGCGAAGGAGGAGGTGGGGGATGCCCTGCCCTGGGGAGCAGGTGAGCAAGCAGGATGGGCAGAGGGAGTGGAGAGAGACAAGAGGGTGGCCAGATGCCCTGCTTACCCACCTGTGACTGACCCTGTGGGGGCCACAGGTGCCCCCCACCTCCTGTCCCCAGGACGTACTGCTTATGGAGCCCTGACCTGCCTGGGGCCTCATGTCGGTGAGTCCCTCACAGGGGCTGGGGGCTGGACTGTGGGGAAAGGTCTAGGAGCCAGGAAAGGTCTGTGAGTAGAGCAGGGGCAGCCCAAGTGCAGAAGGACCCCTGAGGCCATGGAGACCTAGAAGAAGAGTGGAGTGAAGGGGAAAATGGGGGACCCAGGCGAGAGGACCATGCCATGGGGTGTAGTGGATGGGGCAGGAGCATGAGGTTGAGGCAGGAGGTCCAGGGCTGGGACCTGACAGGCTTGATGTGGGATTTGGCACAGGTAACCCTGGTCTGGCTCAGAGCCCTGTTGGACATGGGGAACCTGGGGAAGGAGATGGGGGCAGGACATTGAGCTCAGTGTGGACCTGAGCCAGTGAGAGCCCTGGAGAGATATATGAATGTGGGATTTTTTTTTTTTTTTTTTTTTTTTTGGAATCTCCCACTATCACCCTGGGTAGAGGGCTATGGAATCAGTCTAGCTCACAGCAACCTCAAACTCCTGGGCTCAAGTTATCCTTCTTCCTCAGCCTCCTGAGTAACTGGGACTATAGGCACCCGCCATGATGCCCAGCTAGTTTTTCTTTCTTTTTTTTTTTTTAGACAGAGTCTTGTTTTTTCGCCCTCAGTAGAGTGCCATGGCATCACACCTCACAGCAACCTTCAGCTCTTAGGCTTTAGGTGATTTTGTTGCCTCCGCCTCCTGAGTAGCTGGGACTACAGGTGCCAGCCACAACGCCTGGCTATCAGCCAGTTGTTTTTTGTTTGTTTGTTTTGCAGTTTTCGCTGGAGCCAGTCTTGAACCCACACCCCTGGTATATGGGGCCAGCGCCCTACACTAGTTTTTCTATTTCTTTTTCTTTTGTTTTTTTTTGAGACAAAGCCTCAAGCTGTCACCCTGGGTAGAGTGCTGTGGCATCACAGCTCACAGCAACCTCCAACTCCTGGGCTCAAGCGAGTCTCCTGCCTCCGCCTCCCAAGTAGCTGGGACCACAGGTGCCTGCCACAACACCGAGCCATTTTTTGGTTGCAGCCGTCATTGTTGTTTGGTGGGCAGGGCTGGATTCGAACCCGCCAGCTCAGGTGTACGTGGCTGGCGCCTTAGCCCGTTGAGCCACAGGCATCGATTCTATTTCTTAATAGAGATAAGGTCTTGTTCTTGCTCCCTGAATAACTGGGACTACAGGCACCCGCCATGATGCCCAGCTAGTTTTTCTATTTCTTAGTAGAGACAGGGTCTTGTTCTTGCTCAGATTGATCTCAACTCCTGAGCTCAAGAAATCCACCAGCTTCAGCCTCCCAGAGTGTTAGGATTACAGGCATGAGACACGTGCCTGCAGGGATGGATATAGGAATTTGCAAGCCAGGACTGAGGAGTCTTAGGGCAGGAATGGAATAGTATTTCATCAGGAGGGAACTGCCTCTGCAAAACCATCAGGTATGAGAAAGCTCAGGGTGTTCCAGTCACTTGAGCATCAGGGAGCCATGGGAGGCATGTGAAGGAGGAAAGAATCTGGGAAAGGTTTAGGGCAGGAGGAAAGAAGGAGGTGAGGTCTCCATAAATTAACTCACTCCATTGAGAAGCTGGTGCCATTACTATCCTTGTTTCACAGAGGCTGAAACAGTCACAGAGGAGTAAATAATTTGCCAAACATCACACAATTCATGAGTGAAAACCAAGATTTGACTCTAGGCTATCTTGTTCTAGCATCTGTGCCCTTCTCTCTTTTGTCTCAGCTTCCTTATGTGTACAAAAAGCTTTAATAATAGTGTTTCCACTATAGGGTTGTCATGAGGTTAAGCGAAGTGACCCATGCAAAACCATGCAGCATTGCCCAGTGGAAATAGAATATAAGCCCTAGGTGCAATTCTAAATTTCTTAGTAGCCACATGTAAAAAAAAAAAAAAGAAAGAAAGAAAGAAAATGGAAAAGAACCGAGTGTTCCAGCTCATGCTTGTTATCCCAGCACTTTGGAAGGCCAAGGTGGGCAGATCACTGGACCACAGGAGTTCAAGATCAGCCTGGACAACATAGTGAGACCCTGTCTCTACAAAAACATAAATAAATTAGCTGGGTGTGGTGGTGGACTTGTAGTTGCAGCTACATGGGAGGGTGAGTCAGGAGGATCACTCGAGCTCAGGAATTCAAGGTTACAGTAAGCCATGATTATACTACTAAACTCCAGCCTGGGTGACAGAGCAAGACCCTGTCTCAAAAACAAAAAGGAAAAAGAAACAGGTGACTGAAAACAATATATTTTATTTCACTCAGTATATCCAAAATGTCATTTAAATATGTAACCAATATTTTAAATGATTAATGAGTTATTTTATAATTTTTATACTTTTTCAGAATGCAGTATTTTACACTGACAGCACATCTCAATTCAAACAATAAATTTTTATCAGAAACATTTGATCAGTATATAAATGTCATGAAACTTACAGTTGCAAAAGTATATTCAAGTACTCAAGTTGTTCAAAGTATACATAAGTTTTCTTTCTTTCTTTTTTTTTTTTTTTTTTTGAGACAGAGCCTCAAGCTGTCACCCTGGATAGAGTGCCATAGCATCCACAGCTCACAGCAACCTCCAATTCCTGGGCTCAAGCGAGTCTCTTGCCTCTGCCTCCCAAGTAGCTGGGACTACAGGTGCCTGCCACAACGTCCGGTTATTCCTTGGTTGCAGCCATCATTGTTGTTTGGCGGGCCTGGGCCGGATTCAAACCCGCTAGCTCAGGTGTATGTGGCTGGCACCTTAGCTGCTTGAGCCACAGGCGCTGGCCAAAGGATACATCAGTTTTCTTGGGGGTGCCTATAGCTCAAGCGGCTAAGGCGCCAACCACATACACCAGAGCTGGAGTGTTCGAACCTGGCCTGGGCCTGACAAACAACAATGACAACTACAACCAAAAAAATAGCCGGGCGTTGTGGCGGGTGCCTGTAGTCCCAGGTACTCAGGAGGCTGAGTCAAGAGAATCACTTAAGCCCAGGAGTTGGGGGTTGCTGTGAGCTGTGATGTCACGGCACTCAACCCAGGGCAATAGCTTGAGGCTCTGTCTCAAAAAACAAATTATATATATACACACACACACACACATAAGCTTTCCAATAACTAGATTGGGGATTTGTTTCTATTAAAAATTTCATGATTTTTCATGTGAGGACTCTCTTCTGACTAGTAATTTTTATTATAATTTTTTTGAAAATGAACTACATTGAGGAGGTTCCCTCCCACCCTTATCCTTATCTAACCTGTTTTTCCCACTTTCTCAATAACCACATTAGTTGTTTCTGAAATTTAAGTTAAAGTTAGGTAAAATTTAAAATTCAGCTCTTCAGTTGCACTAGCCACATTTGAAGTGTTCAGTATTCATATGGGGCTGGTGTCATGTTGGAGAACAAAAAAAAGAGAACCCTTCTATCATTGCAGAGTTCTCTTGGACAGAAGCCCTAGCCATGCAATGATCACTAGCTCTGAATGGAGCTGTTATGGGCATGAGTTTGTGCCTAGCCCTGAGCTAAATACTTTCCCTCTCTGCGAATCCTAAAATAGCCCAGTGAGGCAGACACATCTATCATCCCATTTTACAGATGAGGACACTGAGGCCCAGAGTGGGCAGCCACCTGCCAGAGGATGCACAGCCAGGACACAGAGGAGGTTGGCTAGAAGCTGGTCCCTTCCTGGGCCCCAATGCTCCTCTTACTCTCTCCCCAGGATGGAGGCAACGCCAAAACCCAGCACCAGCCCCTCTTACTTCCCTCTGTACAAAGCCCTTGTCCCCATGAAACTATATAAATCATCCTTTTCTACCAGCTCTGCCCAGGCCTGTCTGTGGATGGAACAGGGTGAGAATGGGACAATTATGATTTCAGGAATCTTGGTGTATCAGTTAAGGAAATGTTTCATTCAATAATGTGACTGTCTCTGGCTGGTCTGGTAGCTCATGCCTCTTATCTCACCACTTTGGGAGATGGAGATGGAAGGATCACCTAAGTTCAGGATTTGGAGACCTGTGCAATATAGAGTGCGACTTTATAATTTTTTTCTCTTTTTTTTTTGAGACAGAGCCTCAGGCTGTTGCCCTGAGTATAGTGCTGTGACATCACAGCTCACAGAAACCTCCAACTGCTGGGCTCAAGCAATTCTCCTGCCTCTGCCTCCCAAGTAGTTGGGACTACAGGCGCCCCGCCACAACGCCCGGCCATTTTTTGGTTGCAGCCCTCATTGTTGTTTGGCAGGCTCGGGCTGGACTCGAACCCTCCAGCTCAGGTGTATGTGGCTGGTGCCTTACCCGCTTGAGCCACAGGCGCTGAGCCAATTTTTTTTCTTTTTTTTTTTTTTTTTGAGACAGAGCCGCAAGCTGTCGCACTGGGTAGAGTGCCGTAACAGCACAGCTCACAGCAATCTCCAACGCCTGGGCTTAAGCAATTCTCTTGCCTCAGCCTCCCGAATAGCTGAGACTACAGGTTCCCACCACCATGCCCAGCCATTGTGTGGTTGTAGGGGTCATTGCTGGGCTGGATTCGAACCCGCTACCTCTGGTATATGTGGCTGGCGCCAAACCTTTTTTTTTTTTTTTTTTTGATAAAGAGCCTCAAGGTGTCACCCTGGGTAGAGTGCCATAGCATCACAGCTCACAGCAACCTCCAATTCCTGGGCTCAAACGAGTCTCTTGCCTCTGCCTCCCAAGTAGCTGGGACTACAGGCGCCCGCCACAACGCCTGGCCATTTTTTGGTTGTAGCCGCCATTGTTGTTTGACGGGCCCGGGCTGGATTCGAACCCGCCAGCTCAGGTTTACGTGGCTGGCACCTTAGCCCATTGCGCCACAGGCACCAAGCCAGCCTTTTTTTTTTTTTTCCCAATTACCCAGGCGTGGTGGTTGGGCACGCTATGGCCCGAGCTACTTGGGAGGCTGAGTGAAGCAGGGGGAACGCTTGAGGCCCAAATTTAGAGGATGCATTGAGCTATGACCCCACCACTGCACTTTATAGCCCGGCTTCGGATAGAGACCCTGTCGCAAACAATACTGTCTTGGAGCCTCCTGGGGCCCAGGGCCAGTGCTGGGCAATGCCTGAACTCACGCCTGAGTCAGAACCAGCCCAGTTCTCCCACGTCTCCTAGACTATGAGGGAGAAGACAAAGGACTCAGCCAGCCTCGATTACCGGATGCCACGCGCCAACACGGAGCCAGAGACAAATGACCCAGGCTAGGTTTCGCGGGAGGCTCCCTGGAGCCAAACGGCAGTGGGGTTGTGACAAGCCAGATTTTGGAGGGCGGAGGGAGGGCTTCCCAGGCAGGGCACACAGCCTAACTAAAAGGCGAGAGTCCAAAAAATGAGAAGTTCCTTTGGGTAATACTTAGCAGATTGGTGTAGTCCAGGCATCTGGAAGTCATTTCTTCGCCCACTCTTAGATCTCACAGGGAAGACTACCGCCACTTGTTTTACATCTAGGGACACTGAGGCCCAGAGAAGGCCTGGGGTTTGTCTGCGTCTCGATGAGATTGCCCGCATACGGAAATCGGAACCTCTAAGTTTAGGATGAGGACTAAAAGGCTAGCCTCGTTGCCTCCTGCGGTCCTCAGTAGCTTGAAGGAGTAATGGCACCTCCCCTCACAAACATGGCAGAACGAGATTACCAGCCCCTCAAAAATATGGCTGCGGAGGCTGGGCAGCCCAGCTCTTCAGATCCGCCTCCACGCCCCACGTGATTTCTCGCCCCATACAGACATGGCCGCCAGGGCCTATCGGAATGCTATCCGGATTGGACCATCAGACGATGTCCCGCCTCCCAATGAGGCGTCTCGCCGCAGGCGCACGGTACTTTGGCCAATGAAAAGAAAGCGGCCTACGCAGACCGTGTTGCGTCACTTCTTCCGCCCCTGTTTCAAGGGATAAGAAACCCTGCGCCAATGCTTCCTTCTTTCCCAGGCAGCTGCCGAAGATGGCGGAGGGGCAGGTGTGGGCTCCGCGCGGGCCGGGGCGTCATGGGACTGGGTGGGATCCAGGCCGGAACGGGATTGAACCCTCTATATTTTCCAACATATGTTACGAACCTTAAGAACGATAACTGAACAAACTCGAGCTCTCGGGTCAAGGGGAATCTGCAGGAAATGTTTAGGCTGTCTTTAGGTGTAGGGTTGGGTAAAATATGGCATTTTATTTTCGAGGCGGGGGCAATTGTTGTAACTTCCAGCACAGGGGAAGGGGTATTAGCGCAACTAGGCTTCCCTTTCTTTGATCTCGGGTAGTGGATGTAAGCCCTAAGGTCCGGTTTGTCCGAATCGGACCATGGCGTGTCCCCAGCGGTGGCGAACTCGAAGTCCTGCCTGGGAGGCCTCAGGGCAGTGAGAACCTGACGATTAGCCAAACGGAAGGTACTTCCATCCTGTCCAATGCGCGGGCTACCTCAGCCTCACGTGGGAGTGCTAATCCGGCTTCTCTGCCGCTCTGGCTATTTTAATATGAAATCCTTTCTGCGGGGGGTCGAGAGTGCTAAACTGGGTCATTCAAGAGTGACCTTTTCTCCTTGTTTGAGGCCTGTGAGTGCCTTGAATGCGTGTTCTGCTGGAAGCAGGGTTGTGATAAATGGTTCCACGGCTGTGGAACGTCCTTTGGCCATGGCGGGCGAGGGTGGGGGGCTCGGGAAACAGCAAAAGCTTAGCTTTGAGTACCTGGTTTTGGTGTAAATACTTACATATGTAAAGGGTTTCTTCGTGAATTTTTTTAGTCTGGTTGGGATGGGAAACACGTTTCACATACGCGCGTCCCTGTGCCTAAAACGGTAGGCATTGCGTTGTTTGGAGTAGTTGTGTTAACGTGAGTATTTTCTGAGGAGAACGTGGTTTCCTCATACGGGAAATTGAAACGTGGAAATTTGGAGATTTTTGGCACAGGTCATATTGTCAGGAAATCAGGCGTAAGGTTCTGTGTTGCAGTTTTCCAGTACTTAGGAAATATATACGACAGTTGTTACATGCATAACTTGATTATGCTTTGTGACACTGCATTATGGCAGGGGACTAAAAGGAGTACATAATTGGAGCTTCGGTGGCTTACCCAGGGAGGTAGCGAGTCAACATTGGCTTTTGATCATTGCCTGAATTCATCCCACCTGAAACGTGGTTTTCTTTTGAGATTCATGGTAGAAGAAAGTTAGGTTCTGTAAGAAACCTACAGTTTCTGTTGCAGATTACAGGTTCTGGTAATGGGATGATTCACCAACAGAGCGTTGCTGTCTTTGTTCTAATGCTCACTTGTACTTCATTAAGTGCAAAATATAATCTGGCCATAAAAATAACCTTCAAGGACCTGCAACGAGAGGGGAGTTCTGATGTCCTTTTTTTTTTTTTTTTTTTTTGGCTGTGGGGAGACAGTCTCACTCTTCACCCTCGGTAGAGTGTCACAGCATCATCCTTAACAGCAAACTCAGACTCAAACCATCCTTTTGCTTCAGTCTCTCGAATACCTGGGACTTCAGGCACCCACAGCCACACCTAGCTAGTTTTCCTATTAGTAAAGCCAGTGTCTCTCATTCAGGCTGGTCCTAACTCCTCTGCCTCAGCTTCCCGAAGTACTAGGATGACAAGCATTAGCCCCCATGCCCGGCTGAGTTCTGATGTCTTGTCCTGCTCTCAGCCTTTTGTTTTCTTGGCCTTAGTTTCCTTTATGAAAGTACCTTGGCTCATAGTCTGGTAGTTGGGTAAGAGGTAGCCTGAGGCTCACGTGGAGGAGGAACAAGTAGGAATGGTGGTTTGTGGGAGCCACAAGGAATGGTGGTTTGTGGGAGCCACAGAATGGCTATCAGTACCCCTGAACCCTCTCATCTCATCTTCTATAGGTCCTGGTGCTGGATGGCAGAGGCCATCTCCTGGGCCGCCTGGCGGCCATTGTGGCCAAACAGGTACTGCTGGGTAAGTTGTCTGCCCCACAGTTGCTTTTGTTAACTCTACCTGGAGGTCAATGATGAGCAACAATCACCATCTTTCGTTTGAGTCTCACGACAATGAGATCAACCCCATGCACCGCTCTGAGACCTGCCAGCCACTTACTTTCCTTGATTGAAGACTCCTGGTACAACTGGCATTTTTAAGTGAGCCTTTGATTTCAGCATGAATCCAAGTCTGGTAGATGCTGCTCTGGGACCTGGAATAAGAGGTTTGCCTCAGGGCTATAGCTCTCTTCTACTTTGTGATCAATTGTGGCCCAGGAAAAGGCCGGCATGTGTAGATACTGACTAGACAGGTGGAGGTATGCTTAGGTGGCACTGTCTATACTCCTTGAATGTCTCCCATTCTCTAGGCCGGAAAGTGGTGGTTGTGCGTTGTGAGGGCATCAACATCTCTGGCAATTTTTACAGAAACAAGTGTAAGTTGTGGCCTGGAGGAGGGCTAGAGAGGGTGCTGAGGCTGGTGGCTCCAAAAGCCATTCTGGCAGGGGTGGGAGAAGCTAGTTGAGTTCCTGAAAAGACCCTGGGAAATATGGGAAGAAGTTCAGGGTTTCCTGGGTGGGTCTAGCAAACCAGGCAGGTCTTGTGCTTTCCTCTCTTCTCAGTAAAGTACCTGGCCTTCCTCCGCAAACGGATGAACACCAACCCATCCCGTGGCCCCTACCATTTCCGGGCCCCCAGCCGTATTTTCTGGCGCACTGTGAGAGGTGAGCTGGGCCTGGGAGCTGTGGGTGGTAGTGACAGGCGGGCGACCAGTGATGAGGACTTCTCCCACTCATGTTCGAGTTTCCCTACTATGAGATAACTTTACATGCACTACCATCTGAGGCCACCCGTCAGCCTGCCCTAGTGGGAGAGGGTGGATGTTTCTCTGATCCCCACTGAGCAGCCCTACCATCTCCTTCCCCATAGGCATGCTGCCCCACAAGACCAAGCGTGGCCAGGCTGCCCTGGACCGCCTCAAGGTGTTTGATGGGATCCCACCACCCTATGACAAGGTGAGCTTGACCAAGTCCTTGATGCAGCATCCATGCGGGCAGCGTCCATGATGTTCTACAATTACCTACATTGTTTGAGCTTCGTGAAAACAACCCTGGCTGAGACGCCTTCTCAACTAGTCGCCTTCCTGTCTGTCCCTCAATCCAGGTTTCTAAGCCCCTCTCCTTCTCTAACAGAAAAAACGGATGGTGGTTCCTGCTGCCCTCAGGGTTGTGCGTCTGAAGCCTACAAGAAAGGTGAGTCCCAAATTACACTAATCCTCCTAATAAAGAGGGATGTCAGACCTCCGGGGGGAACCTAAGGTCCCCAAGCCTGGCAGATGATGTCTTTCTCACGATGGTCTGCGGATGCCCTTGTTGGCAGTGCCGAAGCACTAATAGTTCAGCTGATGCCAGGAGGGGTGGAAGGATGTGTGCTTTTCTATAGGGGCTTGATAAGGGCAATTGGATAATGACATTACTAGGGTCTTCTAGGACAGGTGACATCCCGTGGGGTGGAAGCCTCTATGTCCTTACAACTTGAATTTCCTCCTACAGTTTGCCTACCTGGGGCGCCTGGCACACAAAGATGGCTGGGAGTACCAGGTAGTGACAGCAACCCTGGGGAGAAGAGGAAGGAGAAGGCTAAGATCCACTACCGGAAGAAAAAGCAGCTCGTGAGGCTACAGAAACAGGC
>CAUYON010085359.1:0-11562 GCA_963573935.1 Arctocebus calabarensis
TAGTAGCTGGGACTACAGGCGCCCGCCACAGCGCCCGGCTATTTTTTTGTTTTGCAGTTCAGCCGAGGCCGGGCTTGAACCCGCCACCTTCGGTATATGGGGCCGGCGCCCTGCTCGCTGAGCCACAGGAGCCGCCCCCCACAGTCTGTTTGTTAAAATTGAGCTGGTGTGGCTTGGTGCCCGTAGCTCATTGGTTAGGGTGCTGGCCACATGCACCCAGACTGGTGGGTTTGAACCTAGCCCATGCCTGCTAAACAAAAATGACAACAGCAACAACAAAAAAAATAGCTAGGTGCTGTGGTGGGTGCCTGTAATCCCAGCTACTTGGGAGGCTAAGGCAAGAGAAATGTTTAGGCCTAAGAGTTTGAGGTTGCTGTGAGCTGTGATGCCACAATACTCTACTGAGGGTGACATAGTGAGACTCTGTCTCAAAAAAAAAAAAAAAAAAAGTGAACTGGCAAGTCCAGCCCACACTCATAAGAAAGGAATTGTACAAGGGCATGAGTGTCAGGAGATGGAGGTCATTAGGAGCTGGGTCAGAGGTTGTCTACCACAAAGCTTTATATGTGGGAAGCCTGAACAGCCTGGTTTAGGAGTGGGTCCTCCCACAAAATATTCTGCAATTGATTCTGGGACCATTTTATGTTAATTTGTAATGGGGGGGTGGCCCATGCAGGTTCATGCATTTACACAGTTCTATGTCTTTGTGGGTACAAATTCTTAGGGGATTTACGTCTTTTCCCCTCTTGCCTCCCTCCCCCTGTCCCCATACTACAGACTAGCTTCCAGTTATCAGCCTGTAGTGATGAGTAATTTTATTTTCTTTAGTCTCCATTTTCTTCAAAGGTTTCCCCTTTTCTAGATCCATGCAGATTCTCATTTTCAATTCCATGCTTCATGTGGGCCCAAAGCCTCCTCCTGTGCCTGAGTGGGTGTTAAAACCTAAGCCTTTTGGTTACTGAGACCAGCAGCCCCTGCCCCCACCTCCTACCTCCTGGGCTGTTTGCAGCATTGGCTCACATAGTTAATATTCTGATTTTCCAGTCTCCTCTTTGCTTTTGTTCCCTGGGGACTTATCTTGCTTTCTTGTGAGCTCAGCTATGCATATAAAACAACGTTTGTTATATTTTATCCAGTGTTTTGAAATAAGAGAGTTTTCCAAAGGTTATCTAAATTAAATAACATCTTTAAAGTATGCAGGATGTGCCCTGGCCCTAGTAGGACCCACCAACTCTAGTATGGACAATTTTCAGTTAGACACACAATATTTTTCTCTAAACAGTCCATAAGCTTAAAAAATGGCTACTGACGCTGAGTCTGCTTTGGAGAAAGGGTAAGATTGTCATCCCAAGAGGATTCTTTGACTTTGACTGTCTTGCAAGTGGGGGTTGGGAGAAGCAGGGTGGAAATCTGTGCAGAGATAATGGGAGTATTCACGGTACAGTGTTAAAATTTTATATTTGGAATACAGTAAAGATCAATTTGGGTGTAATAGTCATCTGAGAGTCTGTATGAGTCTGTGTTTCCCTTGGGTCCTGCTCCCTTGTTGGAACCCCAGAAGATCCTCTTGGCTGGTTGAACCAGAAGGTATTTGGCCCCAGGGAGTTAGTTGCTCACCCTTCTCCTATCTGCCCTGGATGCAGTTGACTGTGGACATAGCTTATGGGTGAGATTTCAAGAGCTTCAGAGCCCCTGGGAAAGTGAAGAGGCCTCCAGTCTTAGTGGCATTGTCACTGTGATTTAAAAACCTGTTTCTAGGCTCGGCACCTGTGGCTCAAGCGGCTAAGGTGCCAGCCATGTACACCTGAGCTGGCGGGTTCGAATCCAGGCTGGGCCCGCCAAACAACAATGATGGCTGCAACCAAAAAATGGCCGGGCGTTGTGGAGGGTGCCTGTAGTCCAAGCTACTTGGGAGGCGGAGGCAGGAGACTTGCTTGAGCCCAGGAATTGGAGGTTGCTGTGAGCTATGATGCCATGGCATCTATCCAGGATGACAGCTTGAGGCTCTGTTTCAAAAAAAAAACAACAAAAAAAACTATTTCTAGTAATAGTAGTAGCTAACATTTATTGAGCATTTACTATGTGCCAGATAGTGTGCTTAGGGCTTTACACACAGAAGAGGGCTGGATATAAGGAAGTGTTCTACAGAGTGAGTTACTTCGATCCTTGGAGTCCAGACTTGAGACCAGAATGCTCTCTGCTAGGGTTAGATCAGTTCCCCTTGCTCCAGGAAGGGCATTCTGGGCTGGGTTTGTTCTAATTGGGAGTGTTTTGAGGCTAGCCCAGAAATAGCAGGAGTGAGTTCAGTTTCTAAGTTTCAGGAAATACCCTGGCAACTGTTGCCCTTGGTGCTCCAGCAGTCCAAAAATAGAAGACTGATAGGTAGGCTACAGAGTCATGGTGAGAGCCACAGCTATCACATGAGTATGGCTTGTGCCAGTCAAACTTAAATTCTGTAGGATCTTGGATTGATTTTTATATGGTCTGTGATTTCTATATATATGTGCAGTGATACTCTTTCAGAAAAAAACTACAGAAAGTCCAGATAGTTCTTCTTAATTATTGGGCCCATGTTGGAACCATTGAATCCAAATCTCCAGCAGATTTGGCTCTGAGATTCCAAGCAACCAAAGATTAAAAAAAAAAAAAAAAAAAAGGGCAGGTGGGGTGGTGCCTATAGCTCAGTGGGTAGGGTGCTGGCCACATACACCAAGGCTGGCAGGTTCAAACCCAGCCCGGGCTAGCTAAAACAATAATGACAACTTTGACAACAACAAAAAAATAGCTGAGCATCGTAGCGGGTGCCTGTAGTTCCAGCTACTTGGGAGGCTGAGGCAAGAGAATCTCTTAAGCCCAAGAGTCTGAGGTTGCTGTGAGCTGTGACGCCACAGGCACTCTTCCCGGGGTGACAGCTTGAGACTCTGTCTCAAAAAAAAAAGGCATACAGTTAGTGGGCCCTGGGTCCAGATTCTTGGGATGGGGCCTGAGTTAATGCAAGTTTACTAAAACCCCTCAGAAGATTCCGATAAGCAGTCAGGCTTACATGTGAGCCAGGAAACAAGGCATTTAATTTCAGTTTTACCTTGGACAGTTCATGTGCCCTCTTAGTTTTCCCATTGGTAGAGTGGATTGGAAATTTCTGCTCTGTTTGAGGTAGTATCTAATGAAATCATGTTATGTTTTAGAGGCTGAGCTATGGAAATGCTGAGCTGCATTTTACATGTGGATCAAGTCACTCCATTGACCCTCTGTTGACTGCACATAAATATGACACCATGAATTGTCACTGCAGATGCAAGATGCAGCTGTGGGACGCTTGCTGTTATAGTTACTGTGGGACTCTATTTTTTTTTTTTGCAGTTTTTGGTCGGGGCCGGATTTGAAGTCCCCATCTCCGATATATGGGGTTGGCGCCCTACTCCTACTCTTTGAGCCACAGTGGGTACTTCTCTCACTGTGGGACTCTATTGAGGGCCTCATCCGAGACTTTATCCAGGGGCTTCTACATCACCATTCATGGGAGAATTTCTCTAAGGCTTAAGTGACAGGAATAGTTGTGGTTCTCATGGAAACCTGCCCTGTGTTTACCAGGTGGGCCCTGATACCTTCACATGCCGTGAACTGAGGGCTGATTAGTGTGCCAGTACCTTGCACTGAGTGCCTCATGTGTTTTTCTTTGAGTCCTCCAATAGCCCCATGAAGATGGTACCCACATCACTATCATTTACAGGTCAGCAAAGTGAGGCCCCCAAACTTTAACTTCTCTAGGCCACACTCTAGAAGTGGCAGAGCTAGCACTTGAATCCAAAATTTTTGTTTTGCTTTTTTCTTACTTTAATTTTGTTGTTGTTGTTGTTGCAGTTTGGGCAGGGCTGGGTTTGAACCTAACATCCTTGGTATATAGTGCCAGTGCCCCACCGACTGAGCCACAGTTGCCACCCTTTAATTTTTTTTTTTAACACTATGGATTTTGTACCACTACAAAATGTCAAAGACAAAAACAAGAACCTTATCCAGCAAAAGCTGAGCTTTCCTCAGAGGATGAGGGAAGTGAAGGAACCTTTCGGTCAAACCAGAACCCTAGTTTGTGGGCAGAGGGTGGAGAAAGGCCTGGAACACTTGTAGGTTGATAACTTTTGCTCCATCACTTACCTGTTAATTTCTGTCCTGTCAATTGGTATATGTATCTCTATGGGATGGTTTCTATTAATTTTGTAATGTAATGGATTTTTTTTTTTTATTTTTTTAGACAGAGTCTCAATCTGTCACTCTGGGTAGAGTGCCATGTCACAGCTCACAGAAACCTCCAACTCTTGGGCTTAAGAGTTGGAGGTTGCTGTGAGCAACTCTTTTGCCTCAGCCTCCCAAGTAGCTGAGGGACTACAGGCGCCTGCCACAACCACCGGCTATTTGATGGTGGTTGTTGTCATTGTTGTTTGGCAGGCCTCGGTTGGGTTCCAACCCGCCAGCTCTGGTGTATGTGGCTGCTGCCCTAGCCGCTTGAGCTACAGGTGCCGAGTCAATGTAATGGATTTTAAATAATAAAATAAAAGGTGTCGTCTTTTTTAGTCCCCTCCCCCTTACTGGACAGGAGGGTGGCTGTCAGGTCCCTGGTCCTTTCTGTCAGGGCCAGGTGAGAGAAACTGGAAGGTCTGGGACTAGGTAGAGAGGACAGTGTAGTGGTCGGCAGCCTGGGGTACAGGCAGACATCTGGAAGAGGCATGGTGGGGTGGAGGTGGGAGTGTTTAGAGGAAAGACCAGGCCCCAAGGCAAGGCTGGGAGCTGCAAAGGGCAGAGGTGCTCCTTCTTTCTTTGCAAAGAGTGAGAGTTTCTTTTAGTCCAAATGAAGAGTCACCCAGCGGCACAGTAGCCTCATCTTGGTAAGAGTCCTAAGGCAAAGAGCCTCAGCTATTCCACTTCATCCCAGCACCCTAATTGTCCTCCGATCCCCCTATCCCCCAGCTCAGCGATGAGTTGAATCAGCAGCTGGAGGCCGTGTGCGGGTCCGTGTTTGGGGAGCTTGAGTCCCAGGCTGTGGACGCCCTGGACCTGCCTGGCTGTTTCCGCATGCGGAGCCACAGCTACCTCCGGGCCATCCAGGCCGGCTGCTCTCAAGACGATGACTGCCTGCCCCTTCTTGCTGCCCCTGCCTCTGTCTCAGGGAGGCCCGGCTCTTGTGAGTACGCCTTCTCTGCTCCTGGCCCGGCCCTAAGTGGGAGAGCGCGCCGGGGTTCTGGCCACCTCCACAGCTGTGCTGTGTGACCTTGGGCAGATCGCTCCCCTCTCAGGACCGGATATGGGGAGAACAATTCTCGGCCCCGTACGGAGCTGCATGTGGAGTACGCGTGGCTGCTGGGTCGTGTGGGACCGCGTGGCTGGGCCGCAGACCCCGGCTGGTGCGCGTTTCTCACGTCCGCGTCTCTGCACCTTGCCCGCTGCAGCCTTCAACTTCAGAAAGGCCCCGCCCCCCATCCCGCCGGGAAGCCAGGCCCCGCCCCGCATCTCCATCACCGCCCAGAGCAGCACCGACTCCGCCCACGAGAGCTTCACCGCTGCGGAGGGCCCCGCCCGGCGCTGCAGCTCCGCCGACGGGCTGGACGGCCCCGCCATGGGTGCGCGCACTCTGGAGCTGGCGCCGGTGCCGCCCCGGGCGGGCCCCAAGCCCCCCACACTAATCATCAAGACCATCCCTGGCAGGGAGGAGCTGCGGAGCCTGGCGCGGCAGCGGAAGTGGCGGCCGTCTATTGGGGTGCAGGTAGGGAAGGGGGGACTAAGGTTGAAACCTAGGCCTGTGGGGGGCGAGTTGGGGGAATGAAAGGGGCCTTCTGGATACGTAGACCTTTTTTCTTGGCGTGCTCTGAGCCACAAATGGACCCACACTTGGTCATTCACAGGGCTGCTCCAACCAGCCCTTCCCCACTCTTTTCTCTCCTCTTGGTGCCTTGGCTCCTACTGGCGACTGGAGAGCCTTGCCCAGTGCTTGCCACCTTGAGGTCTCTGACCTACTGGGTCTCTCATCTTGTTCTGGCAGATTGTCTTTACAGGATCTGCCAGCTGGCATGGGGCGCAGCCATTGCTGGCCCTTCTCCCTAGAAAGGGCTTTGGTTCATTGGCTAGTCCCAGTCACTGCTGTCCCCATCATCCTGCCTCCAGGTGGAGACCATCTCAGACTCGGACACCGAGAACAGAAGCCGAAGAGAGTTCCACTCCATTGGCGTGCAGGTGGAAGAGGACAAGAGGTAGGTCACCACGCGGATGTCTCAGGTTTCCTAAGGGGACACAGGAGAAGAGAGATGCATAATGTCCTCAGTGGCCCAGTCTCCCTGAACACCTTTTCTTCCTGGAGGTGAGACCAGGCCTTTTATTGGGGAGGAGTCAGAGTGGCCATACAGGGTATCCTTAGAGATGTCACTGGAGTAGTCATCTGATCTAAAGTGAATTCTTCTTGTACTCATGCTCACCCAGCTGCTCAGGGGTAGACAGGGGCTATACTGTGGTTGAGGGGAAGGAGAGATAGGGAAAGGTAAGAAGGAGGTGCTGAGCAGGCCTACAACAATTGTCCTTTCTAGGGGATAACAGGATTCTGCCAATCCCTCATTACATCCCATGGTGTACAAGCATGTGAGCTCAAAAAGAAACAAACAGGAAGATTGCCTCTCGGGGGCCCTGGCAGCTATAACACTCCTCCTCATTTGAGTCACACAAGCATTTAACCAGTTGGGGGTACCTATTATATGCCTGAGTCTGTGGTGTACCCGAGACAGTAGAATTACCAGAGCCACTATTCTGGCATTAGGTGGCCTCAAAAACATTGCTTCCTTAATTTCCACCTGAAGAATTAGTACTGTGAGCTCTGGAGGGACTACTGGAAATCATCCTCTTTTTGTTGGGTGCCTGGGGGGAGACATTTTCTCTAATTACCATGTGGTTGTGCCACAGTGGCCCATCTGCCCTCTAGGCTGTTCTGCTCTCACCTCAGTGGCCCTAGGTATGGTGTCTGGGAACTTTCCTGGGATTGGCTATAAGGGTTTCATGGTAATGTGAATTGCCCAGGCCATACCTACTGGAGCATCTCAATAGCAGCATTCTCAGCTGTGTTCCCAGTTGCCATTGTTGAGCCTTTAGACTTTCCCTAAAGTTCCCCCAGCTGTTTCTGGGAACCCTTGGGGATGTCTTGTGTGTATGTCTGATCAAGTCTTCCTGATCAGAAATGGGATCACCATTTTTCTCCAGGTCTGCCTTAGCTCCCTGAAGTTCCCTATGTTCCTGAGTCTGTAAATGCCAAGGGTGGCAAAAATCTGCCCTTGTGGTCTCTATCTCTCCTAAAGCTGCCACCTTGAAAATTCTTAACTATTCCATAAAGATGACAGAAAAGTAGCACTTCATGGCAAATTCAATTCGCAAATCCATGACTTGAGTTCTTGAGAGATGGGGGTAGGAGTCATGGATAGGTCCAACTCTATGCTCTGAATCCTGTCCCATGGACCATAAACCAAGCCCATGGGTCCCTACATGCCCTGGGGAGGCTGTTTACCCTCTCATCCAGATAGGTTCTGAGGGGGAGGTTCCTCCCATTCTCCTAACAAGGAATCTGTGGAAGAGCGCAGTAGACATTCTAGCTGAAACTCCTGTTAAATCAGCAAACTCTGTTGCTCAGTCATTGATTCATTCATTCATCAAATACTTATTAAGCATTTGTTATATGATTGCTCTTGTTTACTGTATTGAATGCTTGGGGAAACATCAAAGACATGACTCTTACCCTCATAAAAGTTATGGCCTAGAGGGAAATTGAGGCAATGAATAAATAATCCGTGAATAAAAATATGATTACACATCATGGTATAATAGTAATGGGATATCATTGTGATTATGGTGGAAATATGAAGGGAAAAAGGAGGAGATAAGAGAGAAGTGACCTTATTTATTTAGATTTAAGCAGGTGCCATTTAAGCCAAGACTTAAGGATTGATGAGGGACACTCAGGGGATGATTTTGGGAGAAAGTGTTCCAGGGTGAGGGAATGGCATATGTGGAGATGCTAAGACCAGAAAGACTTTGACAGAAGGTTCGTGTGGCTGGTGTGGAGTGGGGTGGGGGAGTGTTGAGGGAGGGAAATTGGAGAATGGGCATGACACCTAATTGGAAGCTAACTGCAAGTAATGTGTAGCCATTAAAATGTTAAAGGAGTGTGACATGATTTATGTTTACAAATGATCCCTAGCTGCTGAGTGGAGAATAAATTTGAAGAAAACAATAGTGGAATGAGGAGGCTAGTAAGGTGGAGTTTTCATGATTCAGGAGACAGTGGTGATGGTTTACACTGTGGTGGCTATTTTGATTGATTTCCTATTGTACTTTATAATTGGACACTGTTAGTATATGACTACACTTAAGTTTTGTGTATTGCTCTTATGTTCAGCAACCTTACTGTTCTCTCTTACTAGGTCTCAGGTTATCTGAACATCATGATGGGTTTCCTATATAGTCAAGTTATTTTTCCGCAAATGAGTATATTTCTTTTAAATCTGTCTTTTAATTTATTTTTCTTGTAATGATGCATTGCATAGGACATTAGTTCACTGCTGAGTAGTAGTGTGCATTTGTTATTCCTAACTTTAGTGGATATACTTCTCAAGATGATGTGTACCACACATTTTGTTGGGTATCATTTGTCAGGTTAGGGAAACTCATTTCTATTCCTAGTTGGCTAAGAGTTTTTAATTTTTTAAACAAAATGCAAATGGAATATTATATCCTCTCTCAGAATCTACTTCGATGATCATAGATTTTTCTCCTTCTGTATGTAATGTGGTGAATCATATCACTAGATTTTCCATGTTGACCCATTCTTTCATTCTGGGGATAAATCCTGCTTGATCTTATTACCAGTTTGGATTAAATTCGGCTGTGTGGGCACAGTGGCTCGTGCCTGTAATCCTAGCATTCTGGGAGGCTGAATGAGGAGGAGGATCCTTTGAACTCCATAGACTAGCCTGAGCAAGAACAAGACCCTGTCTCTATTAAAAATAGAAAAAAATAAGTCAGACGTTGTGGTGGGTGCCTATAGTCCTGGCTACTTGGTAGGATTGCTTGAACCCAGGAGTTGAAGGTTGCTGTGAGCTAGGTTGAGGCCATGGCACTCTAGCCTGGTCAACAGAGTGAGACTTTGTCTCAAAAGAAAAAAAGTGGCTGTGAATAACAGAGCCTCAATAGTGTCTTAAGTATATTTTTCTCTCACTTAAACAAAAAAAACAGCCTGGAGGTAAGAAGTGCAGTGTTAGGTTCCCAGACACCTTCTATTTTGTACATTACCTTGTGTCCAAGGAGCTGAAGTTTGGGCTCCACCAGGAAAGTCTGAACAGTGGGAGGGAGGAGGGAGGAAGAGGGATACAGTCCTTCTTTTTTAAAAAGACTTTCTGAAAGTTACACACAACACTTTAACCTGCATCACATTGGCTAAAACCTCATCTCATGGGGCTCTTAGCTGCAGGTGAGGCTGTGAGCTATAGTCCTTTAGCACGGAAGCAATATTTGGGGTATAAAGTACATAGCTAAAAATCAGAGTGGTTAATGACAAAGATAAGAATACATACATGGAGCTTTGGCAGTTTTTGTCTTCATCTTGCCATATTATTTTTATATACACTGCTAGATTTTTGAATGGGTGTTACTTTCAGATTTTTGTATTTATTTTTCATAAGTGATATTGGCCTACAACTTTGGTTTTATTGTTATTATTCAGTTAAGGTATTAAGGTTATGCTGGACTCCTTAAATGAATTTGGTAGCTTTTTCTGTGTTTCTGGGTTTTTTTTTAACAATCTGTGTAAAGTAGGAATTTTCTGTTCTTCAAGATTTCATAAAGTTTGCCTATAAAACTATCTAGGCCTGGTGCCGTTTGTGAAAAGGTGAAACTTTAAAAATGATAGCTGCAAGTTTGTTAGTGGTTATTGATATATTCCAGTTTTATTTTGCTTGTTGAGTCAAGTTTGGTGATTTATGTTTTTCAAAAAAATGGACCATTTTACAAAAATTGACAGTTTACAAAATTTTTGGCACAAAGTATTCTTGCTCATAGTATTATAATGTTGCAAATGTTTATTGTCTCTCTATGTTGTTTCCCCCTTTTTGTTCCTAATACTACACATTTATGCCTTGCCTCTCTTCCTTGATCAGTCTTGCCTGAGGTTTATATATTTTATCATTGAAATTTTTTAGAATTGTATTTCATTAATCTTTAAAAAAAAGTAGCTTTTGGTTTTGGTGAATTTTTAATATTGCCTTTCTTATACTTTTTTTGAGACAGAGTCCATGTTTACATTATTTATTTCTGAATTTGCAAAATTGTGGTCATAGTATATGTTCTATTATATTTATTCCTTGAATTTTTTGAAGCTTCTTCCATGACAGATACATATATTTTTTACATAATATACATGGTCAAACTTATCAATTATATTTTTCAAATGTTTATGCCACCTTTTTTTTGGGTATGTTCAATCTACTAGTTCTGACAGAGTGATGCTATAAAAGTTCTCACCATGAGCTGGGGACAGTGGCTCATGCTTGTAATCCCAACACTTTGGGAGGCTGAGGGAGGAGGAATGCTTGAGGCTAGGAGTTTAAGACCAGCCTGGGTGACGTAGCAAGACCCCATCTTTTTTTTTTTCAGAGACAGAGTCTCACTTTGTCGCCCTTGGTAGAGTGCTGTGCTGTCACAGCTCACAGCAACCTCTAGCTATTGGGTATAGGTGATTCTCTTGCCTCAGCCTCCTAAGTAGCTGAGACTATAGGCGCCCGCCACAGGCTATATTTTCGTTGCAGTTTGGCTGGGGCTGGGTTCGAACCTGCCACCCTTGGTATACAGGACCAGTGCCCTACTCACTGAGCCACAGGCACTGTCCTCAGTATATATATATATATATATATATACACACATATATATGTATATATATGTGTGTATATATATATATATTTTTTTTTTTTTTGAGACAGAGCCTCAAGCTGTCACCATGGATAGAGCTCTTGCTGTGGCATCACAGCTCACAGCATCCTCCAATTCCTGGGCTCAAGCGAGTCTCTTGCCTCTGCCTCCCAAGTAGCTGGGACTACAGGTGCTCGCCACAACGCCCGGCCAGTTTTTGGTTGCAGCCGTCATTGTTGTTTGGTGGGCCCGGGCTGGATTCGAACCCACCAGCTCAGGTGTACATGGCTGGCGCCTTAGCTCGCTGAGCCTGCCCTCAGTAAATTTTTAAATATATCTTTTTCCATCCTTTTATTTTTAACCTTGCTATGTCCTTATTTTTTTTTTTTTTTTGAGACAGAGCCTCAAGCTGTCACCCTAGGTAGAGTGTCGTGGCATCGCAGCTCACAGCAACCTCCAATTCCTGGGCTCAAGCGAGTCTCCTGCCTCTGCCTGCCAAGTAGCTGGGACTACAGGCACCCGCCACAATGCCCGGCCATTTTTTTTTGGTTGCAGCCACCATTGTTGTTTGGCAGGTCCAGGCTGGATTCGAACCCACGAGCTCAGGTGTACGTGGCTGGTGCCTTAGCCTGTTGA
>CAUYON010085360.1:0-11384 GCA_963573935.1 Arctocebus calabarensis
GCCCTGCCCTTATAGACCCTACTTTTTTTTCTTTTTTGAGACAGAGCCTCAAGCTGTCACCCTGGATAGAGTGCTGTGGCATCACAGCTCACAGCAACCTCCAATTCCTGGGCTCAAGCGAGTCTCTTGCCTCTGCCTCCCAAGTAGCTGTGACTACAGGCGCCCACCACAACACCCAGCCATTTTTTGGTTGCAGCCATCATTGTTGTTTGGTGGGCCCGGGTTGGATTCGAACCCGCCAGCTCAAGTGTATGTGGCTGGTGCCTTAGTCCACCGAGCCTATAGACCCTACTTCTAAAGAAGGGGAGTCCCTGATGGCGCCTGTAGCTCAAGCGGCTAAGGCGCCAGTCACATACACCAAAGCTGGCGGGTTCAAATCCGGCCCAGGCCCACCAAACAATGACAACTACAACCACAAAATAGTTGAGCGTTGTGGTGGGCGCTTGTAGTCCCAGTTACTTGGGAGGCTGAGGCAAGAGAATCCTGAGCCCAGGAATTGGAGGTTGCTGTGAGCTGTGATGCCACGGCACTCTATCCAGGGTGAGAGCTCAAGGCTCTGTCTCAAAAAAAAAAAAAAGAGAGAGAAGGGGAGCCCTTCCTATCCCTAACCTCAAGGAGTTCCTAAAAGGCCTAGAAGAAGCCTCAGGGCCGCTCAGGCTTTCCTACTAGAAAAGGTCCCACTCTTGCAATCTGAAAACCCTTGAGTACTACTGAGGGTTAATTTGTGTCCTCCAAAAAGACACATCGAGGTTCCCACTCCTGGTACCTGAAAATGAGAAATCAGTTGGAAATAGGGTGTTAGTTAAGTTACAATGAAGTCATCCTGGGATCCTTATTTGAGGAGACAGACACCAACAAACATAAATAAAATAGCCGTGTGATGGCAGAGGCAGAGACTGGGGTGATGTAGCTGCAATCCAAGGAATGCCAGGGATTGCAGGCAACCACAAGAGGCTGGAGAGAGAGCTGCAAAGATGTTCCCATGAGTCTTTATGCAGAGTAAGGCCCTACTGATACCTTGACTTCAGACCTCTGGTCTCCAGAACCATGAAAGAATCAGTATCTGTTGCTTTAAGCCATCCAGGTTATGGTACTTTTTTTTGTAGAGGCAGAGTCTCATTTTGTCATCCTCGGTAGAGTGCCATGGCATCACACAACTCACAGCAACCTCAAACTCTTGGGCTTCTCTTGCCTCAGCCTCCCGAGTAGCTGGGACTACAGGCACCTGGCTATTTTTCTGTTTTGCAGTTCGGCGAGGCCGGGTTTGAACCCGCCACCTTCAGTATATGGGGCCGGCGCCCTATTCGATGAGCCACAGGCGCCGCCCCAGTTTATGGTACTTTGTTAGAGCAGCCACAGGAAACTAAATAAGCACACACTTAGGGGTCTTGAAATATCTAGTGTCCCCTAGGCACTCTAGAATAGGACATGACATTCCTCATACCAAAGAAAGCAAGGAAGGGGGCCCTGGTAGATTTGGGGTTTCCCAGAATACCTACCAATAAAACCATGGAGGCCCGTGTCCCAGGGGGCCGTGGGGGCAGCTGGAGATAAGTGGAGGAGCCAGAGGGTGTCTAGGAGGAACATTGAAATAGAGATGTGTAGAAATTGGCATAGGCTTAGCAACAAACATTAGAGTGGGCATGTCCCAAATTGCAGCGCTTTAGGAGATATTTTGAGATTCAGAACTGGGTCCCTCAACCTCCTCAACTACCGCTCTTGTGCGGCTGTGGCATACTGAGGATGATTATAAATGCACCAGCCTGGCTAAACAGCCCCAGGGCTGAAGGAAGTTGCAACCTTCTCTCACCCTCACATTTGTGTTAGCTATGGATATTCTGGGCTACGATCCCATGATCCTCAGAAAAATAGCAGGTGGCCAACTTGGGGAGATAAACTGGGGACATAAGGCAGATGCAAACCACTCTACCACTCACATTCCTGGCTTAGCAAGTAGTCTGGACTACAGTTCCCATGATGCTTTTGGAGGAAAGGCCTGGGATCAGTGGGAGATGTAGTCTCCTCCCCCTTACCTCTCTGCTCACCTGTGTTCTGGGCTCCTGACTCCAGGACTGAGGGCTCCTGGGAGGTCTTCCTCCCCCAGACTCACTGGAAGGTCCTCGGCGGGGTGTGGGAGGTCGGGAGAGGGTCTGACGTTGGGGGGCTGAATCCAGAGGAGGCCGGACGTCAATGCGACTAAGAGGGGTGTGAGGTCGGGCAGGTAGTGTTGTGTCTCCCGAGGAGGGAGGGGGTCTCCGGGCCGGAGCGGAACGAGGTCGGGGGAGGCTCAGAGGGGAGGGTGAGCGCGAGAGAGGTGTGAATAGGCTGTGGGAAGGCGAGAGTCGGAAAACTGAGTCAACTAGAGCCCCTTCCATCCACTTCCACACCCACCAAGTCAGCCCCCAGGACAGATCTTACTTAACTGTCTTGCTTTCCCTCTGGAGTAGAATCCTCCTCTACTGTTCAGATTCTGAATAATTTCCTCTTGGTGGTAATTCCTCCTTAGAACTTCTCCCCAACAGGCCATGACCCCATAGGAACCCCAGAAACCCACACACATTCAGGCAGATAGCGCCAGCAAACCCCCACTCCCAACTCAGTCCCACTCACTCTGGGCTCCTGGCCCTCTGAACCCGGAGTCCAGGCTGGAGGTCAGCTGTGGGGCTGGGAGTGAGAAGCCTGGATCTACCGCGAACTCTGGAGAGTTGAGCCAGCTCCGGTGATTCTGAGATGCGACGCTCTTCCCCTCTGCTCACCTCTGGAGGACCACCGGGACCACCAGGTCCCTCCCCAGGCTGGAGACGTGTGGGTGACCTGGGTTGCCCACTAGTGAGTGGGCACAGAAAATCACATCATTCCTCTGAAACTCATAATAACCCCAATCTCTTTTCTTTCTTTCTTTTTTTTTTTTTTTTTTTTGTAGAGAGAGTCTCACTTTATCGCCCTTGGTAGAGTGCCGTGGAGTCATACAGCTCACAGCAACCACCAACTCCTGGGCTTAGCGATTCTCTTGCCTCAGCCTCCTGAGTAGCTGGGACTACAGGCACCCGCCACATCGCCTGGCTATTTTTTTGTTGCAATTTGGCGGGGGCCGGGTTTGAACCCAACACCCTTGGTATATGGGGCCAGCGCCCTATCCACTGAGCCACAGGCACCACCTATTCTCTTTTCATAGGTGACAACACAGGGACTCACCCAAAAAAGGGAGGTTGTGCACTACAAATAATTGTCCCCATTTTGCAGATGGGGAAACTGAGGCTCTGAATGTGAACGTGATCTTTGTTAACTCATATGGTCCGTCTAGTTTGCTGGACCTAATGCCTCAGCCTATAAGATTGTCTGAGCCAGGGAGTCCAGTCTCCAGCCTGAGAATTGCGGCAGGCCAGGACAGAGCTTGAGACCAACTGACATTTTTTTAAGGCTCGGCACCCATAGGACAGTGGTTACGGTGTCAGCTACATACACTGAGGATGGTGGGTTCAAACTCAGCTCGGGCCTGCCAAACGATGACAACTACAACCAAAAAACAGCCGGGCATTGTGGCAGGTGCCTGTATTCCCGGCTACTTGGGAAACTGAGGCAAGAGAATCACTTAAGCCCAAGAGTTTGAGGTTGCTGTGAGCTGTGACGCCACAGCACTCTACCAAGGGGGATAAAGTAAGACTCTGTCTCAGAACAAAACAAAACAAAACTGACATTGTCCTGTAATCTCAGCACTTTGGAAGACTGAGGTGGGTGGATTGCCTGAGCTCACGAGTTCGAGACCAGCGCCACCTCCGGCATATGGGGCCAGCGCCCTACTCCTTTGAGCCACAGGCGCCGCCCTGAGACCCTCATTTCTAAAAGAAAATGGCCGGGCACTGTGGTGGGTCCCTGTAGTCTCAGCTACTCGGGAGGCTGAGGCAAGAGAATCACTTGGGCCCAAGAGTTAGAGATTGCTGTGAGCTATGATGCTACCGCAGTCTACAGAGGGTGTCAAAGTGAGACTCTATTTCAAAAAAAAAAAAAAAAAAAAGGGCGGCACTTGTGGCCCAGTGAGTAGGGCGCCGGCCCCATATGCCGGAGGTGGCGGGTTCTAACTCAGCCTCGGCCAAAACTGCAAAAAAAAAACAACTGACATTTTCTTTTATCTGACGTTGCTTACAATAGCCTTCAGAGGCAGCCAATGAGAGAGTGCAGAACATTGATAGGTCACGGGGCAGAGCTGAGGATGTCTACCAGATTTCCTCATTGGAGGTCAGCTGGGGGACCGGCCGCCGCACGAGATGGTGGGCGGAGCTTAAGTGAGAAAGACTTTTTGCAGATTGGAAGAACCAAAGTTCTCCGCAGATGGAGTCTGGCAAACCAAGTCTCCTTAACTAGAAGACTAGTGATTAGACATTCAAGGAGAGAAGTTTGGGATAGCTAAACTGACTCAGGATGAAGGTACAGTGTCAGAGGCCTGGACCTTTACTCACCAATCGTCCCCCTCTGCGCGGGAGGCCCGGCCCAGAGCGCGGAGCCAGCCCCGCAGGTCCTCCAACGTGTCAGCCGCCAAAACATAGGTCCTCATACCTGGGTGCTCTGCCTGTGGGAAAAGAGGGATTAGGACCTGTGCACCAGTCCCTCTAAAAATAAGGGTGTCATTGACCCTGGTGAAGACCTTTTATCCCCAGTAATGAATACTTTAATCCTGGAACTTTAAAAAGTTTCCTCCACTGATATGTATCCCCTCCCCCCAGTTTCCATCACCTAGTACCCATAAGGTATGGATGGACTCACAGTGAAGGTGAAGCGCCGTCCTCTGGGGGCTCCTGGCCCATCTGGCCTAATACTGTAGCTGGGGAGCAGGACGCTGCCCAGGACACTCTCCTCGCGGCTGTCTGCAAAGAGGGGGCTGAAGTCAGGATTACACAGTGATCAGGAGGCCAAGAAGCCAGAGGGGAGGGTGTGTGGGGATGGAGGCCTCCTACCCCATGCCATCTGGGACACTGACCCTTGTAATAGAAGAGGCAATGACCAGAGAGGACAAACCAGCGGCGTTTCCAGAGCCGAAGCCCGGAGCTGTCCTATGGAGAGAGAGGAAAGTAGGGGCCTGAGTGAACAGAAGAGGAGGAAGGAGATGCAGACAGTGACAGTGGGGATAGAGACCCAGAGAGAAGATGAGAGAGAAACAGAGATATAGACTGGAGACAGACACCTGGAGAGGGGACCGAGGGAGGAGAAGGATTGACCATGTTTGATGGAGTGGACTCGAGAGCTGGAAGCCAGCATGTAGTGGCTAAGCTGATGTGGATTCTGGACACAGCTGGACCTGAGTTCTATTCCTATCTACACCCCTCTCAAACTATGTCCTTAAAAAAGTCATTTCCCCACTAGGAACTTTGTGTTTTCTCATCTGTCAATTGATGGTTGAGAAGCGTTAGAGAGGTTTGGATGAGATAATGTACCCAATATGGGCAAGGGCTTTATATCCAGAGACTGTGTCCAATTCCTGGGGTGTGAGATACAGAGAGGCCAGGAAGGGGGCACTGAGCCATACCCTGAATCCCATGTCTCCCCATCACCTCTGCCTGGACCGCTTCATCATCTCTAATCTCCTGCCTCTCCTCTCAATCCATTCATGTGGATGCCAGAAAGTATGACCTTTTATTTTATTTTATTTTTATTTTTTTATTTTTATTTTTGAGACAGAGCCTCAAGCTGTCACCCTGGAGAGAGTGCCATGGCATCACAGCTCACAGCAACCTCCAATTCCTAGGCTCAAGCGAGTCTCTTGCCTCCACCTCCCAAGTAGCTGGGACCACAGGCACCCAGCCCTTTTTGGTTGCAGCCATCATTGTTGTTTGGTGGGCCCAGGCTGGATTCAAACCCGCCAGCTCAGGTGTACGTGGCTGGCACCTTAGCCCGTTGAGCCACAGGCACCGAGCCTATTTTATTTGTAGAGACAGAGTCTTACTTTGTTGCCCTCAGTAGAGTGTTGTTGCATCACAGATCACAGCAACCACTGGCTCTTGGTCTTAGGCTATTCTCTTGCCTCAGCCTCCTGAGTAGATGGGACTACAGGCGCCCACCACAATGCCTGCTATTTTTTGTTGTAGTTTGACCAGGGCTGGGTTCAAACCCATCACCCTTGGTATATGGGGCCGGCGCCCTACTCACTGAGCCACAAGTACTGCCCCAAGCATGATCTTTTAAAGTTATATTAGATTGACTCGGCACCCGTAGCACAGTGGTTACGGCACCAGCCACCTACACCAAAGGTGGCAGATTCAAACTCGGCCCAGGACAGCTAACCAACAATGACAACTGCAACAAAAAATAGCCAGGCATTGTGGTGGGCGCCTGTAGTCCCAGCTACTTGAAAGGCTGAAGCAAGAGAATCGCTTAAGTCCAAGATTTTGAGGTTGCTGTGAGCTGTGACGCCACAGCACTCTACTGAGAGCAACATAGTGAGACTCTGTCTCAACAGCAACAACACAAAATTATGTTAGGTCATGGAAGTCCCCTTCTCAAAACAGAGCTTGCTATCACACTTATAATAAATCTCAAATTTCTTAGCCTAGTATACTGGTTTGCAGGGAGTTTCCTGCTTCAGCACGCATAAGAATCATTAGGAAGATGTGTTAAAACCTCATCCCCAGAGTTCTGGATTTGGTTGATCATTTGTATTTCTAGCAAATTCTCAGGTAATGCTGATGCTGCTGGTCCAGAGGCCACACTTTGAGAACCACTGCCCTGCCACTGCTTTGACTCGTTCTAAACACCAAGCTCTACCTGCTGCAGGAACTTTTATTTTGAATGTACTGTGTCTCTAGATCTTAGCACGGGGGGCTACTCCTTGCCATTAAGTTCTCAGCTCAATTGTCAACTAAGAAAGGCTTTCCCTGACCAAGAGTCAAACCTAGCTCTCATCCTTCAGCTACTGTCCAGCACACCCCCATGTGCTATTTCTTCACAGAACTTCCTATGATCTGAAACGATCAAGTTCATTTATTTACTTATTAATTTCCTACCCATCTCTGTCCTACCCTATTCTTGAATGTAATATAGATACTTGTTTATCTTATTTGCATGGTGTACACCCTGTGGCCTAGAACAGTGTAAGTGTTCAGGAAGTGGTCATTGAATAAATGAATGAATGAAACAAGGGCAGAATAAGCAGAAGGGGAGTGATAGCAAAAAGAAACATATCTAGGGACACACAGACTCCACCTGCTTATGAAGCCAGCCTCGGATGTGCACAGGGAGGTTGGGGTCCCTTCTGAGTGCATTGCCCCTCTTTCCAAAGGCATGGACCTTGTTTACTGCTCTCGTGGGCTTCTGAGGAAAGAAAGGGGACAGAAGTAAATGGGGGAGGAGGGCCTAGGGATGGGATTGGGAGGGAGTGAGGCCAAGGAGTTGGCAGAGTTTAGAGATCGGAACTGGGGGTGTTCATGGCGCAGAGTTGAGAGGTTCTTTTTTTCATGCGCAGGGGAAAGTGTTCAGAGGCTGTTGGGAAAGAGTTTAGGGATCACAGGCCACTCCATCTTGGCTATCAGGACTAGAGGTGTAGTAGCACCTTTGGGATCTGAGCCAAGAGAATCAGCTGGGTAGTCCCCATCCCCAGGAGAAACTTCCATGCTGAGTCCCTGGTGAATAAGAGGATGCCTTGGTGCCATTGCAGTGCCAGCTTTTAGCAACCAAGCCCAAGGACAGGGGTCTTCAAAATCCCTCCTTTGTGCCCAGATGAAACTGCCTCTCCTGACACACACAGACATCCCAAGTATCCATAGCCACATTGTCACAGGACACCCCTTCTCGGAGGTGATACTGACCAAGGCTGGGATTGAATCCCTGGGCTCTGAACTCGGGAAACAAATTGTGTAAGGGAAAGGCAAAACAAGGAAATGAGTGTCATTGTTAAACTCTTGGCTGAAGTGCTAATTTGGGACACATTATCTGGGAGCCCCATGGGGCCATATTGTCAGAAGGGTCTTTCCTTGTGGGACTCATTAGTGAATAGACTGGATGGCTAGAGATGGGGCAGGGCATCTCATTTCTGGTCAAGAGCAGCCACTGCTTCTGAGAACTCGAGGGGCCTCGTGGCTGGGGAGTGGCCTTATCTTAGCAACCAGGGTCAGGGAAGGTTGCTACTCTGGCTTAGAATTAGGAAAATACGAGGGGTGGGGACTGAGCTGGGAGTGCCTCTGAATTCCTAGCTGTGGCTGGTGGGCAATTTGAGACCTTACTAGGTCTAGCAGATGCAGTTGCTCAGGATCCTCCTTCTTGTGTTTTTTCTTTGTTTGAGACAGGATCTCCTTCTGTTGCCCAGGCTAGAGTGCAGTGGCATCATCATAGCTCACTGTAACCTCAAACTTCTGGGCTCAAGCGATCCTCCTGCCTCAGGTTCCTGAGTAGTCGGGACTAGAGGCATAAGCCACTACACTTGGGTAGTTTTTTTTTCTATTTTTAGTAAAGATGGGGGTCTCAGTGTTGCCCAGGTTGGTCTTGAACTTCTGGCCTCAAGTAATTCTCTCACCTCACCTTCCCCAAAGTGTTAGGATCACATGCATGAGCCACGGCATCCAACCACGATCCTTATGCTTTCTTTTCTTTTTTTTTTTTTTTTTTGCAGTTTTTGGCTGGGGCTAGGTTTGAACCTACCACCTCCGGAATATGGGGCTGTCACCCTACTCCTTTGAGCCACAGGCGCCGCCCAAGTTCCTTATTCTTGACAACCAGAATCACTAGGGTGGCCCAGAACCCAAGGCTAAGAAACAAGGGATGGGTGGCCCAGAGCCCTGCCTTCCTCCCCATCCCCACCAGGAAGCCCGAACCTTGGTGTTCAGGCTGCTGAGTGAGGAGATGGTGGAGGCGCTGCTGGCCAGGCTGAGGCTGCTCCGAGGTCTGCCCTCCTCCATCGAGGGCTTGAAGGGAGAAAGAAAAGGGCTGTGTCTCTGTAGCTGACCCAGCTCGGGACAAAGATGGGGTCAGAAGCTCGGTGGTCGGAGGAGGCTGAGGAGAAAGAGCCTGTTGTTTGGGGAGCCCATGGCCCCAAGACCGCATACCAAGAGCGATGCCAAGAGAGGTAGGCGGCCCTGGCAGCTGCGGGAGGGGGCAGCTGTTTGCAGCACAGGCTAGAGAATAGGGGCTTCTTTATTCCTGGCTTCTGTACTCTGCCCAGAATTTGACCCTCTTTGTGTCTAGAGATACCCCCATTCCCTGGCTCCTTCTGGCTGCCCAGGCTACCTGTCTCCTGCCCTCCCACACGAACCCCCAAATCATCCAGGCCAACTCCCCAAGCCAAGCCTTACAGCCTGAGGAATGTGCACTCAGGCTGCCCCTCCCTACCCAGTCAGGGAACTTACCCAGCTCTTGGGTCCCAAGGACAGGGGGCAAGAGGACAGTCTCCTACCTCCTTTGTCCCTTAGGTGCTGTCTCTCATCCTGCCCTGTCTCCTCTCACCAGGTCACGGCCCCTCTCTGTCTGTCTCTTTCTCTCTTGTCTCTTATGCTCTCACTCTCCCTGTCTTTCTTTTACACTGTCTTTCTCCCAGGCTCACATTCTGTCTCTTCAGTCTCTGTCTTCCAGTCGCTCCTTCACTCATGCCCTCCCTCCATCGCTGTCTCTCCCAGTCTTTGTTTCTGCCCAATTCTTCCTTTTTCTCTAGGACTCTCAGAGTCCTCCTTAAGTCTCTACCTCACTCTTTCCCTGTCTTGCCCTGTCTCTCTCCCTCACATTCAATCTCTTCCTTTTTCTCTCTCTCTGGCCCTCCACGTCTGCCGTTTCCTCCCCTCTCTTTTGGATTCTATTTCTCACTTTCTCTCTTCCTTCCTCTCCCAGTTTCTTTCCTCTGTGCTGGGCTTTCCCTCCCTCTGCCAGCCGCCCACGCTGCTGTCTCGCCTCCCAATCCGGGCTATCCCCGCCCCTTTTGGCCTCCCCACTGACAGCCTGACCCCTGGCTTTGCTGCCCCCACAGCCAAGGGGAGGGGCAGGCCCCCCTCACCCTAACTCCTGGATCCTTTGAGTTGAGGATAGGACTTCTCACTATTGGGAGAGTAGGAGCTAAGGCCTGGACTCCAGTGCCCCCGTGGGTTTGTTGCGGTCGGGCCGGGGCCACTCAGTCCCTTAAGTGGAAGGGCGTGGGTCTTGCAAAAAATGAAGACTCGGACTGTCAAAGCCCTGGGGGGACTGGGTTAGAGGCCAGACTCTTGGGTGCCTAAGAAGTAGCTAGGAGTCAGGACTGCTGAGTTGTAAATAGTGGGAAGATTTGCAAGTGTGGCTTTGATTTAATGGGGCTGGAGATTGTTTGTCCAGCTCTCCCAGAAAGAAGGGGGTGGTCCTGGATTCCTGGATTCTGGCAAGGGCAGGGTCAAGTGACAAGTTTCAAATCTCCACCTTAGGCTTGGCACCTGTAGCTTAGCGGCTGGTCGGTTAGAACCTGGCCCTGGCCTGCCAAACAACAATGACAACTACGAGGACAACAACAAAAAATAGCTGGGTGTTGTGGCAGGCACCTGTAGTCCCAGCTACTTGGGAGGCTGACTCAAGAGAATCACTAGAGCCCAAGAATTTGAGGTTGCTGTGAACTGTGACACGATAGCACTCTACCAAGGGTGACATAGTGAGAGTTTGTCTCAAAAAACAAACAAATCTCCACCTCAACAGATCAGGTGAGAATTCTGTCCTAGACTGAGAACAATCCCCTCAGGAAAGGGCCATGGTTCCTGGATTTTTTTTTATTTTTTATTTTTTTTGCCATTTTGACCAGGGTTGGGCTGGAACCCATCACCCCTGGCATATGGAGCCAGCGCCCTACTCCTTGAGCCACAGGCACTGCCCAGATCCCAGATCTATTTTGAGAACCTCACAGCAGAACTCTCACTCCGCCACCACTCCCATTAAGAGCTCCACCCACTGGGCGGCGCCTGGGGCTCAGTGAGTAGGGTGCCGGCCCCATATAGAGAGGGTAGCGGGTTCAAGTCCAGCCCGGCCGAACTGCAAAACAAAATAAAAGCTGAGCTTTGTGGCGGGCACCTGTAGTCCCAGCTACTAGAGAGGCTGAGGCAAGAAAATCGCCTAAGCCCAGGAGTTGGAGATTGCTGTGAGTTGTGTGACGCCACGGCAGTCTACCGAGGGCGATAAAGTGAGACTGTCTCTACAAAAAAAAAAATGACACCCAGGCAAAATTTCAGTTTGCATAAGCAGGACTAAGGCGCCAGCCACGTACACCTGAGTTGGTGGGTTTGAATCCAGCCCGGGCCCGCCAAACAACAATGGTGGCTGCAACCAAAAAATGGCCGGGCGTTGTGGCGGGCGCCTGTAGTCCCAGCTACTTGGGAGGCGGAGGCAGGAGACTCGCTTGTGCCCAGGAATTGGAGGTTGCTGTGAGCTGTGATGCCACAGCTCTCTACCCAGGGCGA
>CAUYON010085362.1:0-46361 GCA_963573935.1 Arctocebus calabarensis
CCAGCTACTAGGGAGGCTGAGGCAAGAGAATCGCTTAAGCCCAAGAGCTGGAGGTTGCTGTGAGCAGTGTGACGCCACGGCACTCTACCCAGGGCGATAAAGTGAGACTCTGTCTCTACAAAAAAAAAAAAAAAAAATTGATATGCGAACCCCTCAGTGATTTAAAAGAATCACAACAATCCCAGCATCAAAGGGTCTCTACAGTGACAGGGTGGCCATGGTGCTGATTTGCAAATTGCTCAGAGATCACCACTATGCTTTGCAGCTATTTCCTTCCTTGAGTTACACTTCTTTAGGAATATTTCAGGGACTTAACATGAGGAAGACTATGTTTAGAGGCTTTAACTGCCCTTAAATGACAGCAATGGAATCAGGGAGTGTGATCTTCAGAGGAAGCCCAGTAGCTTAACACAAGGTTCAGGTTAAGGAGAAGCCAGGCAGATAGTATTTGTCTGGAAGAAGATACCCAAGAAGACAACAGACTTGTTCATAGCCTAATTTTTCTGAGTCTTCTCCCTTTTCCCTTTCCTAAGATCTTCAGTGAAATACCATGTGAACAGAGATGTGTCCTCCCTGACTCCTGGGAGTCAGGTTACATGCCTTGTTATGAATTTGTAGCGCCCCTGGTTTCTTCTTTGTGTACTTGACTATTACTTTTCTATTTAGGAGGCTGTAATTATCTAATTTCACCCTAAATCTCCAGTGCCTTGCCCATAAGAAGCATTTTAAAAGATTTGATGAAAGAAAGAACTTGTCATGAAGACCATTGAAAGCCATTACACTTTATTCTGGGCTATGAGGGAGGAAATCTAAGATGGACAATGAGGTTGAAGGGCCAGTGCTGGATCATCTTTCTCTATTGCTCTTGACTAATCTCCTTCCTCCAGTTTGTGGTCACAGCTCTTGGTTGGTCTCAGCATGAGGAACACAATTACTCCAGCGATGTGGTGAGAAACACAAAATACCTACCTTCATTGTACAAAACTCCACAAATAGTATTCACCAGCTTAATCCCATATGGCATCACATTCTTTGTTTATGTGCACAGAGACTCTAAATGTTGATGGCAATTCTGAAGTACTTTTTATAGGCTAATGGTTGACATGAGTGAAAGCCACACATGCTTGAGCATGACAAACACCACATCAAAAATGGGGTTAATATCATAACCATCTCATACATTTGACTGACCTTGCACTTAAAAAACAATAGCAAAACAATCAAGGCCATTGTAAAAATTCTGAACTTCACAATTTGGGTCACTCCATGATTACACTCACTCATGAAGCACTTCCTGAGGATGATTTTGTCCACATCCTATTGAATATTATAGGACATTAGAAATTTGACATGTCAATTCACTTTGAATGTTAACTGGAAAGAATGTGTTTTTATAAACACATTACATCATAGTACACTCTTGCTTCAAGTGCTACTGATGATAAAAATCCTAACTGACATTCGAACTTCAAACATTGATGTCTTGTCACTCCAGTAAGAACTTTGTTTTCAATTACTAAGGCTTGCTCGTCCAAATCTTTTCCTTGTCCCTTCTAATTCTCTGTTAAAAGTACCAAAGAAATAACACATGCGTATCAGGCAGTTTAAAATCTTCTTTGGTGTCATCCATAAGCAGTCAGAAAGTTTTCTAAGGAAAAACCACTCCTCATCTGAGAAAAATATTCTTGAATATTTTGTAAGGCACTTGTCAGGGATGGAAATAAATGAGAAAAGCTACAAGCTGTCGAATTCACTCCTCTAATGTGTATTTGCTGTCATAGAAGCAGAATGAAAACTGAACTCTGCTTTGGAAATTTACTTTCTTCCAGAAAAGTGGGGCCTTGAGGAGAAAGTAATTACTAAACATGTGCGAGAAAAGGGGACAATGGACCAAAGCCTAAACAGATCATTATAGTTGTTACCAGAGGGTTTCAGAGGCAGCAAGAGGAAGAAAACGGTACGTACATGTTTGACATTTTAATATTACACTCTCATTAACTGCTTTCTAAGCTCTGAAATGTTTGACATGTAATTTAACTACCCAAGAAGATAGGCCATTTTTTCTAGCCCTTAAAGAACAATTCTGTTTTAAAAAAAGGTAAAACTAGAAAAAAAAAAAAAAAGGAGAGCAAAGTATTGTGTGACTATAATTATAATTTTAGGAACTTACAGGAAATAGTTGAAAACACAATACATTTTATTTGGGACTTTTAGGAATCAGATCCAGTATTTTTAATAGAAGTTATAAGTTTCTTGCAATTTATCTTATTAACACTTTTTCCATTTTACTAGATAGTACTGATTGCTATTGACTAAGGGACGGCAGTCAAACATTTAAACATTTGTGCACATTTAAGTTTAAAATATTTCAATTTAATGAGCTCATAGAATCTGTAAGATAGCTTACATAAATTTCTCAGAGATATGTTGATTTTCAAATTACCTATATTCCTACCAGACAAAAGGTGAAATTTCTATCTTATTCTTTGTTGCCTATTAACATATGTGACATTAAACATTTCTGCTAGATTCTTTACATAAAGTTAGATACTGAATTTCTTTAGCACAAATATTCTTCACATTGTCAGGCAATAGGATCATTAGCTTGGTTAGCTATCAAATGGGTAGAATTTGAGAAGTAGCCCGTTTTTATGTGCGCTTATAATTTTAAATTTCAAAGCTACCAGACTAAAAATTCATGTTTCAAAATTATCACTGAAGGGAAAATATGATTATAAAGTCCTTGAGTTTCATGCATTGCTTTTTCCTGCTTAAATCCTCAGCTCTAGCAGATTTTTTCGCCATGATTTTTTTAAAAGGTGGCCTGGCTCAGAAAATAGTAGACTCTTTTATTGCAAAATAGTTATAAATTTTTTCTCAGAAAATTTTCTTCCAAATTACTTCTATCCTTCATCCTTTGAGGAACAATGTAAAATAAGTTTACTATAAAGATTGTTGCCAGGTGAAATGTCTACTTATTCTTTATTTTTTGAATGACATGGTTTTCAGAGGCATTTCTCAGTAGGGACCCGATCTATACAAAGGCCTGCTGAGAATATGCTTTGCACAATAAATATTTAATTGAGAACTGAGAAAAAACTATTATGTATTGTATTGCTCCCAGTAATTTAACTGAAAGAATATATTCATTTTGCACAAACCTTGTTTAAAGGTTCCCTATTAACCAAAGGGGCTCATTTTAACTCATCACAGAAATAGATATTTCCATGCATAGAATAGATTGACAGGTTCTCTGTTTATTATTCACTGTAACAGATGCTGAAGCTTTTGTTCTTTGGGGGAGGCAGAGACAAAAAAGAGGTAGAGATTAGGAAAGAGATAGTTCAAACTCCTGACTTTATTCATGTCTTCTCTTCCACTTAGTTTTATTCCACTTTACCTGCACTATCCCTGTTCACAAAATTAGAATTAGTACTCTAGCACCACAGCCATCTAGCCTTTGCAGAGTCCAGGTTTGGCCGAATCAGTATCTTTTTTGTTTCAATATATTCATAATCTCATCATCATTGCATAAGAATGTTCATTACCTCATGTACTAACCAGATGAATACTTAGTTTTAACTTGCCCAACTAGTTTTGAAAAATACGTACTGTTATGTTTATTTTTTTCTAATTATAACGAGATTGAATATTACTTTTGGTTTCCCAGGGATTTGTATTTTCCTTTGGAATGGATTGTCCCTACTTTAACAACATTGCTATTCCCTACTTTAACAAAAAATGCTATATGAGCATTTTAAAGTGATTTATTAAAAATATTTATATATTAGTTATGCTAACACTTTTATGTTAATACTATTAATTTCATACTTTCCTTTGAAATGTTCTTATGTTGTATTTCATGCTTTGCACCTTTGTACAAATGGATTTTTCATCAAGAACTTGTAGCTTTCTTTCTTTTTAATTTTCAATTATCTTCAAAATAGAGAATGTCAAAAATTGGTAGTCAAAGAAACACATTCATCTGCATAATGGTAAATTTCTCTGGAGAGTTACCATACAGAAAACAATGATTTATCCAGAAGGTAGCTCTTAGGCTATTTTATTACAACAGAGACTAAGTGATTATTTAGACTATTTTTATGCTTTTGCTTATCATGTTTATTTCACAAGTCTGGAAATGGTCACCACACATCATTTAAAAAGTACAAACTTATTACAAACTACAGTACAATTTGTTACTCTCCTTCACTTTTAGTTTTCTTAAAGCAGAAAATCAACATAGTTTAAATTGAAATTATTTTAAAATGAAGTTCCAAACATGTTTTTATAAAAGTGATGGATAGAACAACTCCAGACAAAATGATCTCATGATTAAATTTAGAGAAACTAATCCATACTTAAGTAAAAATGTTGTAAGGCTCAAGTTTATAAAACATACAGATTAGTAAATATTTGTGGTACTTCAACTTTGGGTTCCCTGGCTAAAGATCAATAAAAGTAAAAATTTTTTTAAAAGTAAGGTTATTTAAACATGGAAAATGTCTTAAAATATAATTATTTTAGTGTTGTGTCTGTCTATGTACTTGGAGAAAGGAGCTGCAGGCACAATTTTCTTAATGAGCTATGATATGCTTAAAAGAGTCTGTGCTATACTAATTCAAACTTCCTGACAGGAATTACTTTAATATTTTTCCAAGTTATAAAGTTTGTCCCATAAGACTGCCAGTACAAACAATGAGATTTATTTATTTATTAGGCTCTTTGAGGAATCTTCCCTGAAAGTGTCTTTTTGATTGATGTGATATATGGGATTTTCTTTAAAAAATACTTCAATGCTAGGACACTTTTATTGTAGGGAATAGATTATATTTAATTGGATTTCTGATCACGCCATTAATAACACTTGAGAGAAATTTTCTTCCTTTACTAATTTTGTTCTACATGTTTCACAGTGATGTTTAAAAAGCGTTGACAGGGTATCTATTAATATTTTATGAGTACATTTTAGGAACCTCTACTGCATTATTTTAAGTATCTTCATTTAAGAATTAGTATTTGGTTTCTATGTACAGATGAATATTTTCTGAGGGAGAGAAAAAAGATTTCGTATAAATATTGATTGTCTCTTACAAAATGTTAGAAAAAGACTATGGATTTGCAGGTCTTTTCTGCTATTCTTTTTTTAAGTCCATGTTTTCCATTTTGTATTTCAAGACAAATCCTCTGCTTCTCCCCAATCCTCTCAAGATGCTTTTCACATGGTTCTAATAACTAAGAGCTGAAATGGTTAAAATTTTGGGCATAACATGGCCTATTGTAAACACGTTATTTCTTTGAGAGGTTTTTTGTTTTTAAAAATTATATACTTTAAAATATTTAGTCTGTAATACACCTATTTGTTTCAATATAAGAAATAATGTTGTAAATTATTTAACATAAGATAAATATGACTGCTTAGGAAAAAGGCTTTAAACCCCACTTAAAATTGTATTAGGCTCCCTGAACAAAAATTGAAAATCCAGGTAAATATGCAAAAGTCCAGACAGTCTGGGGAAGAGGTAAAAGTGTAAAGTTCTGAGATTACTTCATAATTTACCTCTTAATACTTTCCTAATGTGACAAGGATGGAGATTTGGTTTTCTATGTCTGAGGACTCAAGGCCCAGAACTGAAAATGTCTACAATGTGATGATTTACTAAAACCAGTAGATACAGGCAAGTTGGTCACCAGGAATCTTGATGAGATGAAACACACCCAACATTTACAAGATTCACCAAAGTGAAACTAATATTCTAGACTCCCAAGCAAAGAGGATGGTTGAACAACTACTTTCCAAGACCTGTTGATTTTTATCTTAACATTCTAGAATCTGATCCTTTTTAAGATCTGACATGAGTAATATCATTGGTAAGAAAAAGGAGCATGACCATGAAAGACAGTTGAGAAATGAAAGAAAACCTTCTCTAGGACTACATTGTCTTTTTACTTAAAATAAATAATACCAACATTTTTTGCTAGGTCCTTGTACTTGGAGAAACTTAACTCTTACCCAGTGATAGGAACCATTACTGCCACAAATGCTGCACTTCTCTCCCTAAACCACTGGGTTCTGCTAATCCTAAAACACTGTTTTCTCCAAATTTGAATATTATACACCTCAAAAATGAAAATTCTTTTGAGAAAAATGCATGTCTGCTTATTAGTCATGCAACACTTCTAGTCTGTCCACCTCATCATGAAGACCTTATTTAGTAATGAAACGCTGATTAACACTGATTAACTGATAGATCACTGATTAAAATGGTTCATTAGGGAAGTAACTTGCATCTTATTAATAAACAACCAAATTATCTTCAGCTCACATACTGCCATGAAGTAGTTTAGTTTTAAGGGAAATTTCTCTGTCTTCCCCACATGGTAGTGCTTTATTTCTTAGTACCTTTCTTAATTTCAGAATGATAGTCTCTCATGAGATTTACAAATATAATTTTAGAAATTATATAGATTTTTGTCCTCAGGTAAACTTTTCACTATACTTGGGTAAGATTCCTTAAAATATTGTACCTAAAAATTGCATGGCAAATCCTTGGAAAAATGGTACCATTTAATACTCTTAAATGATGCCATTTAATACTTTTTGAATTTGTGTCTGTGGCAGCTTTTCCTTTTTCCTATTTCTACTTCCCAAATATGACTATTGCTAAAGTTTATCTCATAGCTTTCTCTTTCTACTCTTTTCTTGAAGATCTAATGTGATAAATGTTTTAATCTTTAAGCAAATGACACCTAAATCTTTTCTATAGTATGGGCACCATCCAAAATGTCATCTCTGTTACCTCTAGATCTTTCTCATTTATATAACATATTTTTCTATTACCAACAATTCAATAATAGCAAGTAACTGTGGTCCAAATAACAAGACACGCTAAGCTAAAAATAATCAAAAAGATTGGGTTGGGGTGCTTGGGTGTGACTGATTATATGCCCTTTGTCAAGGTAATTGAATACCATAAGCCATCATTTTCCTTTTCAACAACATGGATATTGGAAAATAATTTTGTATATCTAGTTCTGTGCTCACTAAAGTGTTGGCATTCACTGATTTAAACTAGTCATCTTTCCCTACACCTTTTTTCTTCATGTCTTTCTAAGTTCTATGATTTTTATCCCCATTTTATAATCGCCTTGGCTCATGGAGTCATCTTAAAAATTTCCTTCTACTTTAAACTCTAAATCCTGCCAGTCAGAATGCACTAGCAACTCATACCTTATTATTATTTTTGCATGATAATACCTCACAAGCACATCCCTTCCTTCCTATTTCTATTGCATCTTCAATATTTTAGGTTTTTTATTACCTCCCCTGTGATATAATATAAAAATTTCCTGTTTCCAGTATCTATATTCTATTCTCCTATCCCTTTCTTTACCACTCCTTAATCATTTCCTTGTTTTTATTAATTTTTTTCTCTCTCTCTTCCTTTGTTCTAAAAATGACATGAGATGACTTAAAAAGAATACCTCCTCTGAAATCTTTACAAAGCTAAAGGAATGAGAATATTGGAAAGGTTAGAAGGCACACATGTTTTGCTAAGAGTGACCAATGAATTAAACTCTGAGTTTTCTAAGAAGTCCATTTGTAGTGGTCTGACCCTATGGTGATTCCAATGTTTCCTTGCTCCTGGAGTTACAACTTGAAACTATCTCTTTCATTTCAATTAGGTAGAATAAATGACTTGATCTACTCAAGGGAAAACACATAATCATATCTTTGACTATATTAGGTTATATAATACCCTATTTAGGTAGACGGAAAAGTGATAATTTTCTTTCCTGCTGCCACAGTGGAGAGAGGTATGGAGACCACCACCTGGCAGGGGAAAGTGGGCAACCTCTAAGAACTAAGAGCAACCCTCTACCAATAGCCAGCAAAATAATAGAGATCTCAGTCCTACAACCACAATGATGTGAATTCTGCCAACAACCTGAGGGAACTTGAAGCAAATTTTTGCCCTGTAAAGCCTTGAATGAAACTGTCGCCTAGTGAAACTAGGCAAATAAACCTTGCTGGAATTACAGACCTGTAAAATGCGAGACAATATGTGGCAGTTGTTTTAATCCAAGGACTGTAAGAAACTAAAAAAAATTCCATTCTTTTGCCAAATTATTGAAAAAAATATTTTATTTTCAATGAGTGAATTGTATTTGAACAGGTAGAGAGTAGGAGATATTCTCAGGAGATAACAGTTCAGTGAGCCAGAATCCCTTCTGGGATTTGTGATAAGGTTAATGTTCTTTTTCCAACACACCTGCATGCTAGTCTTCCTACTACACTCTTTCGCAAATTTGTTCATTTCCCAATCACTAAAATATAATGAACATATTGATTATTTTAGCTCAAACCAACCTCATCCATGAAGTCTTTTCTAATAGAAGTACCTTTCATCATAGTCATTTATTTACTATCCTCTACATATGATTCTAATATCCACATTCATGCCACCTTCCATTGTGCCCTTTAGACATTCTTAGTTATTCTTACTAGAATGATCCTCCCCATTATATCATTCCTGATAATGCTCTGAATTTGGGTAAAGTGATCTTTTTCCACCATAAAGTAAGAGAAAACTGGTGTAGTAAACTATATATTTTACCTTTTTTATATTTGCTTTTCTTATTATCTGTCTTCTACTTATATGTACCATGCAGAGAAGGATATTCTGGTTGAATTCACTAGTGTATCCTTAACACCTAGCATATTCCTTGGTATACAGGAGGTACTCAAAAAATTATTTGCTGAACAAACATAATACTCATTGATAGTATCACTTCTTTAGTATTCAACATTAAAGACCATATTAAATCTCATCAAGTAGGTTGTTGTCTAATTTATGTGGTGCTCATCATATCTTAAATTGGATGAAGAGTCTTGCTCTCCTAGTTAAAGCCAATGCAGCTTTACTCACAAAACATATACCTTTCAGCTTAATAGAAGGAAACAGTTGGACATTGTACTTTTATATAGCAAATTAAGTACTGTTATATGTTCAGCGTATCTTGCAAAGTTTCACTCAAATAAAGTTTGTTTTTAATGACTCTGATTATACTTTTGAATATATTTTCTCTTCATACTGTATTGAATTTCAATGGACAACATTTAAATTTTAAATGTAGGTAGTTTAGCAACCTACATATTTTTGTCAACTAATTTTTGACCTGTAAAATAATAATTAAACTTTTTAGACATTAATTTTCCTAAGTTTTTGTGAGTGAATAATTTTATAATAAACTGTTTGGTGATCAGAACCTCAGCATAATTTTTTTGCCCATTAGTTAGATAATTTTCATACATCAGATTGCGTTAAAGCAGGAAACCCCTTTTTGGAATATGTATAATTGGTGGTCTTTCACCATATTATTTTCAGCCATGTCTAGGATTTTAAAAATATCAAGTACTCTTCTTTAGAAAAGAGGTGACTGTGTATGACCCGTTATTAGCAATTTTCCTTGAAATGATATTTAAAAAGATATAAATGCACAGAGAACTCACTTTACTTTTCCAATAAATTAGTACTAGGGGTTAAAGCAATATTTGAACCTTACACTCTGATGAAGGGATTTTCAATTTTTAATTAGTAAATAAGTTTTGAAATAGGCGGCTAATAAAACCCACTGGTAGGTGTTTTCTGTCAATGAGCATATGTGTCTTTTGGTCTTTCACACCTTAGTCTGTCAATGAATGAAGAGTGCTGAAAATTTTCCTAAAATGGAAGTCAGGCATTTTAAAAAGGATTTTTATATAGGTTAATTTTCAGGGATGAACACAGTAGGACCTAAAAGTACTGAAACTAAAAATTAATTTATTACAAGATCCTGAACTGCCATTTTGATAGCAAGTAAGACCTGTAAGTTTAGGTTGTTATAAAGGATTCCATCATTTACATACTGAAAAAAATTAATATGTTAACTATTTACGCAGGATTCATATGTATCCTTCAACAACACCTCTGAATAACAGCCTATACATTTCACATCCATGACATGCAAGACTAACATTTTAAAATTGCAATAATTAAAATAAGTCTAAATATATTGTAACTAGAAGTCTAAAGGTCTTTTCCTCAATTTGATGTAGAGAAATGAAGGATCATTATATTGATTCTAATTTCTTTGAATTTATTATAAAAACTCTTCCACAAGTTACAAGTCAATAACTACTCTTTTCTATGTGGGAATTTGTAGCTCACAATTTAAGTCCAAACTGATACTGAGATGATAGAGGTATATATTCTCGTCAGATGCAGAAATTAATAATGTGAAATAAGTAGGGAAAATGCTCTTATATGTATATATATGTACATCTACATAATGTAACTTAGAGAAGTATGAGGCAAACACAAGTTGCTCTTGGAGTAACAGAATGCCTTACCATGGCTTTCTGTAATGTAGACCAAAATTCGCACTCTGTTGGAAATACCTATAGTTTTAAATGGTGAGTGTGCCAACTGTTTTGGCTTATCGTTCTAAGAGCTGAAGTGTTTTCTTTCAGAAGATGCATCTGCTTTTCAAGTCATCATTTTTAAAGCATTTCATTTCTATTCATATCTTTTGGAAAACTCTTATTCAACTTTTAAGACAAAATTAAAGGAACCTTCCTTAAAAAAATAAATACTTGAAAGAATTTGCTAAAATATACTTTTCTTTTAGACGTCTGTGTCTCAGAATTTATTTCATTATTTGGGGCACATTTGTTTACTCGTCCAGACATCTTGAGTCCTAATGCAAAAATTGGAACTTTTTTCTGTTCCAATGGCTGCTCAAGGGGCAGATGTCTTTGTGATACCCAGTCCTACACACATACACGCAACACACACCCAGAAAATAAGCAGACTAACACCCTGACAGCTGGAATTCAAATTCCAGAAGAAATAATAATAAAGAAAATAAATTAACATAGAATCTAGGATAAGGGTAACTGTACACTGCATATAATCAAAAAGGAAAGAGAAGAAGGATTTCAAAAGAAACTTCAAAAAACTAATTAAAATCACCCAGAAACAGGGAAAGCAGACCTTTGAGCAGAAGCGTGTAATCCATTAGGAACACAGACAGCTAACGGAAGAAGACTAGATGTAATCTTAGTGCAAGAGAAACAAGCCTCCATGCAGAGAAGGGAACTGATTTCACACCAAGGGAGGGACTGCGATTCTTTCACTCATAAGTAAAAAGAAAAGAAATATGGAGTGGGACTTTAAGACACCCATTGCTATGTTTGAATATGTTCAAGATCCAAGTTTGAAGATGTTTGACCAAGCAAATAAATTACAAAAAGATCAGATTTGTCAACATGTAACAATGCTCCTTATAGAAACATGAAGGGGAAAAAATGATTTAATCTTCATATAGCATTCCAGCATGACGAAAGACGTGTCCTTTAGGGCAGAATTTCTACTGTGTCTTAGAAACAAAGACAGGATTGCAGTGAACAGAAAATGGCCCCTGAGACCAAATTCAGTCTGTAAGATCTGAAGGATGCTTATGGAGATATAAACGCCAATAGTTAGGAATACACCACACACTCCCCATGCACAGTCATGGAAGTAGCCCGACAGAACTAAGACACTCCTGAGCAAGAAATGGTAGAGTTTTATATAATACTTCTTTCTGGGCCACGTTAGAATATAATTATCAAAAGTTAATATCACAAAAGTTAGGAAATTTATATATACACATATATATGTATACACACACACACACGTACATAGAGAGAAGACACAGTGACAGAGAGAGCGAGAGAGAGAGCACAGAATGAAACCAAAATAAAAGCAATGTTCCAAAGAAAAGATGCTTAGCTCTCTTTTCAAGATGTCTTGGTGGCAGGATATGTTTTAAATGATAGAAAGAAAGCACTGAAGGGAAGGAGTAAAACCAAAATCTTTAAAGAGAAAAGTAGATGATTTCCAGCTGGAACATGTAGTTGGAAAAAATAATCAAAGGTGTAGTGGAGCAGAAACAGCAAAAATGAAAGTGCAAAGGAAATGCATTTATATTGACAGCTGCACGAAGAGAAAGAGTAAGAAGTCAGTTAAAAATAAAGACACTAACCACAGAAATTCTAAAGTTTACTCATTCACTCAGCACACATTTATTATGAGCCTACTGTGTGTTAGATTACTAGACAGATCATTGACAATGTATATAGCATGCGTCTAACTCTCAAAATTCAATATTTTAAGATTGTGACAAATGCAAGAACCACAATGCAATATTTATCATCGCTGATCTTCATGGAAGTATCACATTGTGAGGTTTTTCCCTACGCCACTTTACTAATGAACACTTAAAGAATTCAGAAAATGCTTTAATAAGTACTTATTAAAAAGAACGTGTGCTCTGATGTTGGACTAATGAGCTTTCATCCTCGCGGGTTTAAATGAATTCATGTTAAAGCATTGCCTCATAGTAAATACTCCATATATGTTTACTCCTATTATGCTGTTTATTTCTCAGAAACATCATAGGAGATAGGCACTATTATTATATTCATTCTAAAAGAGGGCAAGAAAAAATGAAGAGAAATTAAGAAACTTGCTAGTTATTGGGAAGCTAACAATTGACAGAGCCAGGATTTAAATCTAGGTGCTGTCTGTCCTCCAAACTTTAACATTATGCTACACGCAGTCTAGGCAAAAAGTTTGACCTCACAGCACCAGGTAAGTCCTCACTAAATGTTACCTGCACAGCTAGTAGTAGAAGGGTCCTATTATATTCACGAGCGCATATCTCAGTTTGTGTATGTATCATTGTTAGCAAACACATTCCTGTAAACCACTGAGCTTCTGTGTGTACCAGGTGCAATTCTGCCTAAAGGCCTTTGCACACACAGTTCAATCAAGAATGATTTCCTCCCTCGGGATTCACTTGGATGGATCTCTCCTGAGATTAAGCTCAGAGCTAGATTGTTCCTTCGGGGAATGCTCCCTTGAGCACCCTGTCTAGGGCCACCTGACCCACCCCTGTGCTCTCCTCATTCCTTATCCAGCATAATCCTTAGCATTCATCACCAGCTCGTTCGTTTCTTTTTATTCTCTCCTGTGGAAAATGTGTCTGTCAGTCTTGTGTACCTGTGTATCTGCACAACACAGGAGCTCAGTAAATATTTACTGAACGAATAAAGTGACCAGGACGCTTCCTTGCTACAGTACACCCCATTCATGCTGGGTCACCACTCTGCCTACACTCACCCACCGTGTGAGTTTGAACAGAAAATCTGCATCTCCAGCTTCATGGCTTACCACCCTTCTGTCACTTGTCAGTAACAAGGACCAAGCACTACACGGCTTAGCTAAAAGTGACTATGGCTCCTCTGCTTACCAAATTCCCTCTAGTCATTCCAGCTTTTCCTAAAAGTTGTTAAAAGCATTTATAATTTTTATTTATTTATTTATTTTTGAGACAGAGCCTCAAGCTTTCACCCTGGATAGAGAGCTGTGGCATCACAGCTCACAGCAACCTCCAACTCCTGGGCTCAAGCAAGTCTCCTGCCTCCATCTCCCAAGTAACTGAGACTATAGGCGCTCGCCACAAAGCCCGGCTATTTTTTGGTTGCAGCCCCATTGTTGATTCGAACCCGCCAGCTCAGTTGTACATGGCTGGCGCCTTAGCCCGTTGTGCCACAGGTGCTGAGCCTAAATTTTTTTTTAGGTGTCTAGACAGGAGTCAAGTGTATAACAAAAAAAGTGAGTACAAGATGTGGTCCTACACAAATATGTAATTTATTTGAGAACACAGACACAAAATGCATAATTAAGTAAACCTGAGTAAGACTGATGAAACAGTTTAAGACACGTACAGGAAGATAAGTTTATATATTTTACATATTTATTTTCTCCATCTTCCCTTCTTTCTTCCCTCTTCTATTTTCTTGCTATATTTTTTCTTGAGTTCACTTCTCTTCCCTTTCTTTTTTGTCTCTCTCTCCTCCCCTCAACCCCCCGTCTCTGTCTCCTCCTCCTCACTTTTTCCTTCTCCTCCTTTAGGTTAGGCAGGAAGAAACGGAGGAGGAATGTATTTCACTATCTGAAGGAGCCTCCTTTTTCCCAAGTGTGTTCCAGTTGATCAAATTAAAACTAATGGCATCCTCTGAATTCCTCAAAAATAAGCAGAAAAGTGAACAGCCCAATTTTTACCACAGTCCCTCTATTATCCAACAGGTGGCAAACTAGACAAAATTACTATTATTTATCATTAAGTTAGCTGTATCTTTTAAGCTTTTATCAAAATTGTTTTTAGTATTCTATGCCCAGTGTCTTTACCTTCAAGGTAAGGAGATCAAAAAGAATCAACTAACTGTATTTATCATGATCTTAAAGTTTATGGTCCATAGAAAATGAAAAAAAAAAAAAAGAGAGAGAGAGAGGGAGAGAGTCTAGCAACCCAGACAGCTATTCACAAATTGCAGACTTCCAAGTTCTATTTCTCTCTTGGTCACAGATAAGATTTGTTCCTGGGCTTCCCGCATATGGCATAACTAAATATTTATTAAGCTAAGGTAAGATAAATAGTGTCTACATTCCTATCAACAGTATTTGTTTAAACATTAGCATCCATCATCTCAAAAAAACAATTTTTTTATAGGTCAAAAGAAACTATTTTTTCCCTCTTTTTATTTGTACATTCACACCAGCTAGAAAGAAAAAAAAAAAAGAAACTCTTTAGGACGTGGCATCTTATAATGGTTTCAAAGCCCCTAGGAGCCCCACTATGTTAAAGGGCCAAGGACTATGAATGGTCGATTTCCAGTCAATGTACTTTTTACTCAGAATAATTATGGCTTAGAATATATGTTGTTTTATTGTGCTTTGCTTTGTTATAGCCCACAGATAATTGGTTCTTTTACGTATTGAAGGTCTATCACATTTTGGTAACTCTCCCATTGTAAACTTTTTCATTATTGTTATGTCTATTATAGTGATCTGTGAGCAGTGCTCTTTGATGTTACTGCTGTCACTGTTTTAGGTGGCAAGAACCGTACTCATATAAGATAGCAAACTTCATCAATAAATGTGCACGTTCCACCTTCTCCTTTGACCTGCTCTTCCTCCGGCTGTATCCCTCTTTTTGACCTCCCTATTCTGATAGACACAGCAATATTGAAGTTAAGCCAATTAATAAATCTACAATTCACTTGAGTATTCTAGGAAAGGAAGAGTCAAAGTCTCTTATTTTAAACCTAAAGCTAGAAACAATTAAGCTTAGTGAAGAAGGCACACTGAAGGCTAAGATCGGCTGAAAGCTAGCCCTCTTCCACCAAACAGTCAAGTTGTGAATGCGAAGGGAAAATTCTAGGAGGAAATTAAAACTGCTACTCTAGTGAATACCCAAGTGATAAGAAAGTTAAAAAAAAAACAAAAAACAGCCTTATAGCTGATACAAAGTTTTAGTGTTCTGGGTAGTTTTAGCAGTCTGGGTAAGAAGATCAAATCTGCCACAATATTTCCTTAAGCCAAAGTCAAATTCAGAGTAAGACCCTAAATATTTTCAATTCTGTGAAGGCCAAGAGACACGAGGAAGGTGCAGAAGAAAAGTTTGAAGCTAGCATAGGTTAATTCCCGCGTTTTAAGAAAACAACTGTCTCTACAACATACATGTATAAGCTGAAATTGCAAGCACTGATGGAGAAGCTGCAGGACGTTCTTCAGTGGCTACACTGCTGGTGGGAATGCAAGCTAATATGACCTTTTGGGAAAGAAGTTTGGAGAACACTCAAGGAACTAAAAGTAGAACCACTGTTTGATCCTGCATTTCCTCTACTAGGTATATACCAAGATGATCAAAAATCATCTTACAACAAGGACATTTGCATCAGAATGTTTATTGCAGTCCTATTCATAGTAGCCAAGACATAGGAACAGCCCAAGTGCCCACTGACCCATGAATGGACTAACAAATTGTGGTATATGTACACCATGGAATAGTATGCAGTCATAACAAAGATGGAGACTTCACATCTTTATGTTTACCTGGATGGAGCTGGAACATATTAAAGTATCTCAAGAAATGGGGGAAAAAAGTATCCAATGTACTCAATACTATTATGAAATCAATATAGAATCACCTACACACATATGGATGGCAAAACATAAATATAGTCCAGAAAGTAGATGGGAAAAGGAGAGAGAGGGGAGGAGAGGGGGGATATAGGAGGAGGGAGGGTATTTGGGGGGACCTCACCTAATGTGCATGATGCAATGCTACATTTCAAAACTATTAAAAAATAAGTATAATTGTGATGGACATGTTACTTAGTTCAATGTAAGCATTTCACATTGTATATTGAAGCAGTACCCTGAACCCCATAAATGCATCAATGTACAAAGTTATGATTTAATAAAAAATAATTACAAAACAAAAGAAAGTGGCTACACTGAACAAATTTTCAGTGTAGATGAAGCATTCTTCCATTGGAAGAAGATGCCATTTATGACTGTCATAGCTAGAGAGAAGTCAAGGCCTGGCTTGAAAGCTTTGAAGTCTGGCTCTCTTGTTAGGAGCTAATGTAGGTGGTGCCCTAAAGTGGAAGCCAACACTCACTGACCATTCTGAAAATCCAAGTGCTCTCAAGAATTATGCTGAAACTACTCTACATAGGGAGCAAGAAAACCTAGGCGACATGACATTTCCTTACAATAGAGTTTACTGAAAATTTTAAGCTCATTGTTGAGGTATATTACTCACCCACACAAAAAATATTTCTCTCAAAATATTACTATTCAATAACCATGAACCTAGTTACCCAAGAACTTGGATGGAGATATCCAAGGAGATTAACATTTTCCTGCCTACTAACATGACATCCATTCTGCAGTTTCTGGATCAAGGAATAATTGAAACTTTCAAGTGTTATTCTTTAAGAAATACATTTTGAAGACTATAGCTGTTGTAGTAATTTTCTCTGATGGATGTGGACAAAGTAAATTAAAAATATTCTATAAAGGATGCACTATTTTAGATACCATTAAGAACATTTGTGACTCATGGGTGGAGGCCAAAATATCAACATTAACATTAGTTTAGAAAAAGTTGATTCTGATCCTCATGGATGACTTAGGAATTCAGTATTTTAGTGCAGGAAATTACTGCAAGTGTAGGAATAGCAGAGAACTAGAAATGAAAATGGATCCTGAAGGATGATTGAACTGCTGCAATCTAGGACAAAACTTTAACAAACGAGGAGTTATTTATTAGGGGCAGGAGAAGAAAGTGCTCCTTGCCATGGAATCTACTCCTGGTGAAGATACTGTAAACACTAGTGAAAAGACAACAAGATGGTTAGAATATTACAGAACATTAGTGTAAATGGTAGCAGTATTTGAGAATATTGACTCCAATTGTGAAAGGAGTTTCATTGTGGGTAAAATGTATCAAGCAGCATTACTCACTACAGAGAAACTTTTTGTGAAAGGAAGAGTCAATCCAGCAAACTTCATTATTGCCTTATTTTAAGAAACTGACACCACTGCCCCAGCCTTTAGCAACCACCATCCTGATCAGTCAGGAGCCACCAAGATCTAGCCAGGACTCTCCAGCAGCAAAAAGACAGCGACTCCTGAAGGATCAGATGATTGTTAGTATACTTAGCAATAAGATATTTTTATTAATGAATGTTTAAGACATAATGCACACTAAATTTGCATTGGACTACTGGAAAATGTTTACAGATAATTATTTGAGATAGTTATTAATTTTATTTTACAATTAGAGAAATTGTGTCTATTTTACAAATAAATTGGGTCTAGGAAAGAATGATGAACTTTGTTTAACTAAACTCATTAGTTAGCCAGAATAGAAATTGTTGAGAAAATGGTTTCATGAATATCTAGTAAGTTAGCACATGACATTACTTTTATTTTAAATAGAGCGACACCAGAACAACCACAAGTGATTTAGTCTGGACATATTTTATGTTGCTACCTATATTTAATAAAGCTGCAATAAATTTTAATGACTCTATTTGCTGTAGGGTTAGAAATTGGCTTAAAACACAATTATAATACAATTCATAGAAATGAGTAACATAGATTATTCAGATACAGAAAACCATTTTAATAAAAATAACCCATCTACAGCTTTATCCAAAATTCCTAAGCACTTGATATATTACCTTCAAATATAATATATTTATTGAACTTCTCCTTGAAGTTAGGAATCTTATGAATCCATAGAAGTTAAATAACCTTTATTATTTCCACTTACAAAGCTAAATGGAAGGAAAAGTGTAAAACACAAGTGAAGCGTTTTTAAATGTAGAATAAACTTTACCTTAAAAATAAATGATTTTAGCTTGCCCAGAGTAGCTTGTTTAAAATCCAAGTTAATGTTAAATTTGAAGGTGAAAATTTCCAGAATTTATAGGAGGTAAAAATCTCTTCTGGGTGGCACCTGTGGCTCATCGAATTGGGCGCCAGCTCCATATACCAAAGGTGGTGGGTTCAAACCAGGCCTCGGCCGAACTGCAAAAACAGAAAAATATCTGGGCGTTGTGGTGGGCGCCTGTAGTCTTAGCTACTTGGGGGGCTGAGGCAAGAGAATCGCCTAAGCCCAGGAGTTGGAGGTTTCTGTGAGCTGTGACGCCACGACACTCTACTGAGGGTGATAAAGTGAAAACTCTGTCTCTACTAAAAAAAAAAAAAAAACCTGTTCCCACTGAATTCCTCAAGTTTTTCAATATTTTCCTTCTCATTTACCTCAATAGTGAGGCAGTTCAGACTGACGAAGCAGAAAAGTTGACTGGTAAAAGGCAAATTAAACATTTTCCATAAAAATTGTAATTTTAAAATATCTCACAGCAGCCCAGTTCACAAGTGTGAAACACAAAAAGCGATAAGAATATCCATCATTTGCACCTGGAGATCATTACCCGAAGCAAAGTATCTCAGGGATGGAAAAACTCTAATAACTGGGAGCTAAAGGACGCACACAAACAGACACAGAAAGACACAAAAGTCATCAGAATCTAACAATGGGAGGACAGTAGAAATTTACCTTTCAGGTACAATGAACACCACCGTGCCGATGGACTCACCAACAGACCTGATTTAAGCATTATACAAGGTGTCCGTGTAACAAAAACATGTGTACCCTTTTAATATTTTGAAACAAAATAATCTATCGATAGAAAAAAATAAGTGAAATATTTGGTGGAGATTCATACAGCAGTGAGAATAAACTGACTCTGGTAGGCAACACGGATAAATGTTACCTATAGCATCCTGAGTGAAAGAAGACAAACACTAATGTCTACATACCAATTGCATTTATGTAAAATACAAACAAAATATAACGAGCAAAATAAATCTATAGTGAAAGGGCGGCATTTGACTGGCAGAGATTTCACAGACCACCAAGGCTTGTATGAAAGGTCTTTATTGGTGAGGGATGCTGCTGAGCAGCACTGAGGAGAGAAAAGAAGAAAGCCAAAGCACAGCGCACCCTTACATAGGTTGGGTTAGGGGAAGTCTCAGAATGGTGACAGGATGGTAGAACAGCCAATAAGAAGTTACTGCTCTGGTGGGAAGAGCTGTTAGGAGCAGGCCATAAGTTTGAAATTTCCAGTGGGTAATTGGGATAGGGAGATGGAGTAAGTTTTAGGGCTGGGAGATAAAAAGGAGCTATAACTTAGAAAGGAGCTGTAACTTTTAGAGTGAGATAGCTAGTCTTGGTCTGTTGAAAGTAGGAAAGGGTTTCTGGGGCAATTACTTAACATATAGTGTTAGAAGTTATCACAGTGATGATCTGTGTGGAGATACAGTAACGAGGGGAAGAATGGGAGCTTCAGGGATCCAGGTAATGTATATCTTGATCTATGTGCTAATTACAAAGGTATGTTCATTTTTATAAAAAATTACCAATCTGTACAGGTATAATTTGTTCATGTTGTATATTCTAAATAAAAAATATCTTTTTTAATCCCTCCCCCACTTTTTTTTCTGCCCAATCCACTTTTCCTATATTATATATTTTTTTCCTTTTATTAAGTCATATACACATAGATCATGACTATAGCCCAGATAAAGGAGAGAAGTAGAGGGTGAGGGCAAAGGAGGGGGGAATTTGATTTGATAGAGGGAGGGTAAATGGTGAGACCACACCTCCTCCCTTTTTAAATGTTATTTTTACAAGATTTCAGGAAGATTGTTCAAGTTTTTAGATCTAAAAAAGGAGATATTTCTATATTTCTTAGTTATTTCTAGAGATTTTGAAAACTTTTCTTCTCCATGACATTATATTTTTCGAATGTTTTAATTTTAAAAATAGAGTAAATATTATAAATACATACTTAGGGAAATGTAGATTTCACATATGGGCAAATTGTGGACAGAAACACACAAACAAATTTTAGAGTTGGGAAGATGAAATTGTATTTTTGTCTCTATTTTTATGCTTACTTAGTATTTTATTGCCGTTAGACATTTAAAAGTTCCACAATATTGCCATGAAAAAGAAAATATTCAGCATAGTAGAATTTAAGAAGACTTAAAAGGGTATGGATGCAGTCTCAGATACATGTATGTTTTATTCTCTTAACATTTTAAGGACCTTATGAGCAAGAGAGAGAGCTCTGTGCATTTAAATTAACTTTATTATTGAGTCTTATTTCAGAATCTAGCTCTTAGTCAGCCTTCATTGCATATAATTTTTTTTAAAAATTGTTGAAAAAATATATTTCTTGCCATACTTATTTTTTCTTATGTAGACCAACATGGTCTCCAGTTTCCAAACACTTTGATTATATTTTAGAAATAATAAATTGAATACAACATAGGCACTAAAAGAAATTTTCAAATATTGTATGTAATATTGGTAAAAATAATTCTGTTCTTGAAGAAACAGAATTACCTTTAATAACAAAAGGAACTCCAGGATATGACAGTGGAGGCAGTATTGGAGAATAGATTCTTTTCTCACATTTGGAGAACAGTTTGTAGAGTACTGGTTATTTATTGCATAAAGCAAATTATAGTCATTCCTTGTCCCTCAGTGTCTGCAAGGGAATTGGTTCCAGGACAACCCTGGATACTAAATTTGAGGATGCTCTAGTCCCATATAAAAGTGACTTAGTATTTGCAATAACTTATACACATTCTTTCATATACTTTAAATCATCTCTACATTGTTTGAAATACTGCCACAATGCAAGTGCTATGTAGATAGTTGATATAGGGTAGTTTAAAAATTTGTATTTTTTTATTGCCTTATTGTTACTTTGAATTTTTTTTTTTTTTTTTTTTTTTTTTTTACTATTTTTGGTTTGTGGTGTTTTGAACCTGTGGATGCTGAATCCACAGATGTGAAGAGTGGACACTAGCCAAAACCTATAAGCAACTTAAAGCAGATACTTTCTCACACATTTCCTGAGAATAAGGAATCCAGGAGCAGCTGAGCTGCGTGGTTCTTGCTATCGTTTTGTCATGGACGGCAATGAAGCTGTAGGTCAAGGCTGCAGGTGTGAAGCTTGATGGGCTCGCATAGCTATTGGCAAGAGGCTTCACTTGCACGCCATGTGGGCAGGTGGGCTTCTCTATAGGTTTGCTCACTAGATGACTTCCCAAAAAGCAGCTGTGGTGACACAGAGTGAACGAGAGAGAAAAATAGACAGCAAGCATGCACTATCTCAGAAATTCTAATTTTGGAAGTGATACTCTATCACTTCTGCCTCCTTCTACTGGTCACACAGACCAACCTTGATACAATGTGGGAGAGTATCACACAAGAGTGGATTATCAGCAGGGCTCTCTGGGGCCATCTAGGAGGTTGGCTTGTAATGTCACAAGTGATGCCCAGATACTTCATCTCTCGGCCTCTTCATTTTGAACTCTTGCCATGTTTTACCCTACTTGTAGTTATTTCATCTTACAATTCACCTTCTAGGTCATTCAAACTCATCTTCAAGGTACAACTCTGAAAAGTTGTGTGCTTATCACACTGGGAAAAAAATGTAATCTTTTTATTCTTCAGATAATCATGTTGATTATTGGAGAACATGATGATATAACAGAACAGAACATTTCCCGAATCTCTTCTGTGCCTTTTACATGCATCAACTCAAGTAATCCTAAAATATCTCTGTTAGGTTGAGACTATTATTATCATTCCCTTTTAACTAAAATAGAAAATAAATAGAAGTTTAGATATTTAATCCAAGGTCACGTAGGTAGTAAGTCATAGGATTGAAAAAATTAGAACTACTTGTTACAAGGGAGCATGCTTTTAACCAATATCATACATCTTTACCTATTTTTTAAAACTATAGGTTAGACATAGTTAGCTTCAATTTAGTAATGAGCTTTTTTTTTTATTTTCTGAGCATATATTTACTAAGCTATATTTCCTTTTGAAAATAGTCATATGTTTAATTTGGGAAATGCATATATGTTATGTACTGTTTTCAAGTTAATATTTTTAGCTCAAAAGGCTTATTTTCACATATGATACAGCTTTATAAAGAAAGGATATTTTTAGTAAAGTCACAGGAGATAGAGTAGACCCCTTTATCCTTGGGAGATAAGTTTCAAGATCCCCAGCGGCTGCCTGAAATCCTAGATAAGTGGTTCTCAACCTGTGGTTTGTGACCCCTTTGTAATAGTGAAAATATATCCTGCATATCAGACATTTATGTTACGATTCATAACAGTAGCAAAATTACAGTTATGAAGTAGCAAGGAAAATAATTGTATGGTTGGGGGTCACCATAACATGAGGAACTGTATTAAAGGGTTGTGGTGTTAAGAGGCATTAGGAAGGTTGAGAACCACTTTCCTAGATGGAAATGAACCCCATTTATGCTATGATTCTTCTTATGTATACATACTGATGATAAAGTTCAGTTTATACATTAAGTCCAGATGTAGATTAATAATAATAGCTAATAATAAAATAGAACAATTATAACAATGTACTGCCATGAAAGTTATGTGAATATAGTCTCTCTCTCTCAAAAAACTTCTTGTACTGCTACTTACCTATGTTTGATCAATAGTTAAATTCTTGGAAAAAAACCCAGAAAGCAAAACTGTATATAAAGGGGAAATATCGTATATAACGATTTGGTTAAATTTAAACTTGTTTGCTAGGCACCGTGGCTCACACATGCAATCCTAGCATTCTGGGAAACCAAGGTGGGTGGACTGCCTGAGCTCACAGGTTCAAGACCAGTGTGAGCCAGAGCAAGATATCATCTCTAAAAATAGTCAGGCCTTCTGCCTGCACTCCCCACTACTCAGAAGGCTGAGGCAAGAGAATAGGTTGAGACCAAGAGTCAGAGATTGCTGTGAGTGATGACATCACAGCACTCTACCAAGGGTGATAAAGTGAGACTCTGTCTCAAAAAAAGAAGTTAAACTTGTCATATATTTAAAATTACAATAATACATTTTCTCTCCTCTAATTTACAATATTATCTATGAATCCATTTTATTCCTTATTGTATTTTCCTCTCTTTTAACAAAACAATACTACAAAGAGTATACTTCTACCACACATTTTAAATATTTTCCTTCAGGTGACTAATTCCATTTCAGAGAATAGAAAGCTTAGTTCATAATAAACCATATTTCTTTAGGCAACTACTAATTTGTTTTCAAATTGCGGCCTGAGCACCCTCATCTTTCATTCCTGGTGTTAAGTAGTAATTCTTCATGAGGATACATGTTCTACATATATCACATCCAGTAATCCAGATATTCTCAGAAATTCTATTGTAAACTCACCATTAATGATAGATTTAATTTACATATAAAAGATAACCAGATTGGCTAGAGAAATGTATAAATAAGGGACTTTTTCTAAATATACAAAATACAGGACAAGCCAGTTTACTAAGGCTCCCACTCTCTCCACTGATGTCCTGTCTGAAGATGGTGACACCAAAATTTGTTACAGTAAATGTAGTGAAGCTAATGGGATTCAAAGTAGAAAGAAGCAAGTGTGAAAAAATTGGTCAACGTTGGATTTTATGACTGCTTTTAAAGATACTGACATCAAATTTTAGGAATGACTTACAATAGTTTGGCTTAAAATTTTTCGACTTTACAGTCATATGAAAACGATACACATTCGGTAGAAATCCTGCTTCCATTACCCGTACAACATTCTGTTTTTTACTTTTAGTACAGTATTCAATAGATTGCATGAGATTGTCAACAATTTGTTGTAAAGTAGGCTTTATATTTGATGATTTTCCCGGACTGTAGGTTAGTATAAGTATTCTGAGATAGGCTAGGTTAAACTATAATGCTTGGTAGGATAGCTGTAATAAATGTATTTTGATTTGTGATATTTTCAATGTACAATATGTTTATCAGGATGTAAACCCTTCTTAAGTTGAGCAGTATCAGGTTAAATTAACCTACTGGAAAGGCAATGTAACTGTAGTCATGTTTAGAGTTATGTTTTTGCAAACCATTAAGGCTACTAACAATGTACTCAGCAACGCCCTCGTCAATTCCTTTGGGTTGGTGGCAATTTCCTATAATGATCTTAAAGGCTTAAGTTTGGTTACATTTTCCTATCTCTCTTGGAAATTCTAGTTATTAAGAATAGTCCCAGGTTACTAAGGAGGTTTTGAAAAAACTAACTCTTGAGGACATATCTTAAATTTTGCTTGAACAAATTGCATTAATCCTAAGCTTGGGTAGAAATTTTGATTGATTCAGCAGGTTAGCCCAATCCTGAATTCTAGTCAAACATGTACAACAAAGACTTATTTTTACACTTCAATTTATACCCATTTGCTAAAATAGAATTCAACTTTAAACATTATTATAATTTTACATGATTTATTATAATCACGTAAGACATGAAAATATCTGTTTGTGGCCATATAAGAAAATAATAACCGTTTAGACTGTGTTCTAAATTACTTTTCAAACTGTATGTCTGGGAGATTTCCATAACATAGGGAGTTATGGTAGAATCAAAAGGTTCTTTCTGGACTTGTTATTTTTAGGGAGCCCTTGTCTTAATACATGACATTCCGTTTCCTTGACATTCTACTTTATAAATCAAATTTGCTGTCCTCTAAATTGGATAGAAAAATCAAGTTTCATTTTGTGTTATATTCTTCGTCCTTCACTTATAAACTCTACATTGATTTTAGTAAGGAACTCGCTATAGCTTATGAAGTTGGGCAGCTTCTTTGGAAAAAAGAAAATGAGTTTGCTTGGGAGCCCATTTTCCCCAAGCCCTTCACAAACTAATTACTGCATCTCCAGTACAATAGCAAGGGAAAGAACAGAACAGAAGCTTAGAGAAGGCAATCAGACAGCATGCTTCTGTCTGCACAACATCCTGTAAGCCAGGATGCCACCTTATCTGTGCTGATTACCCCTGCATACAGCGTGGAGCCACCAGTCATTAACTCCTTGACAAACTCTAAGTGCAATTTGGAGTTGCCAGCGCAGGCTACTCTTTCATATAATGGCATCCTCGACCATTAAACAGTAATTTGTATTATTCTGCTTGGGAATACAAAAAGCCATTGCGATGCTCTTTTTAAAGAGCAAAGAGTAGTTTATAGACATATAGACAATGGAAAACCCGAGATACTCAAACATACTGGCAAGATCAGTGCACAAGAAAATAGCCACCCTGCATCTGAGGGGACAGGATTCTTTGTGCCTTTTGATTCTAAGCAGATTCTGGCCATGCTCTAATGAGGCGTTTTCCTCCTAACCTATGTGAAGCCACTGACATTTGGCATGTTGGGCAGATAGATCAAAAGTGGCCTACAAGTATGTATAAATGTTTAACACCCAGGTGTTCGACTTGACATTTTCTTGCTATCTAGCAGCTGCCTGATTATTTAAGGATTACCAACAGTCACTGAACATGGAGAAAGGTCCACCTGTACTAATCATTTGCTATAATAGGATCAGTGTTCAACACTAAGTTTCTTTTGATTATCACTATTAAACCTTCTCTTACTGTCTCCCAGTTTGCCAGGGGAAAAAGACTTATTGAACTGTGCTATATCAAAAGTCCTGCTACTAAAATATAAGTGGACATTTTTTAATCCACAATATAGATGTTTTTCTCCGTAAGAGGCACAGATGAAGAATGCTAAAAATATATATTTCTGCTATGTGGATATTCTATATCATTTCTATGGTTATTAGAAAGTTCTACATAAATAGCATGTAATATAAAGTAATAACATGCATGTCAAACTGCCATAAAGGAATTTAATAGCCTAATTCTCTGCATAAAAATGAACACAAATTTGGCAATGTCTATATTAAAAGCCAGTGAAGTCTAATGTGGTCTAAGTCCTGTGTCTGATTCCTTATTACACGATAAGCTAAGACACATTAATTTCTCTGAGCCTCAATTTTCCTCACCTGATAGTTTTAAAGGGTTTGTTTATAAAAATAAAAATTGTTTAATAAACTAGGCTAAATTAGGTTTGCTCAGCACATACTCGACAACATTTCAGTGAAAAACGTGGTGTTTGTGAAATTTATTAAAGCATGCACTTTGTCAAGTGGAAGTAGACTGCTAAAGATTTTTTTTATTCTCCTGAATATTTTGTTCCAAATCTATTATTTTTATTGTTATTATTATTTACCTGGAATAGTCTAGGTACTCAATATATATAATTTCCTTTTCTCCAACACTTTTCTTTTTCATTCCCTCCTTTTTGCTTTGTTAATAAAACAATTGGAATCTTTTGGAAATAAGGAGTTTGGATTGGTGAGGAAAAAGAAAATCCTATTCTCCTTATTCTGTCTTCTATATGCACTGATTTAGCCTGATAGTCCATTTTTTCAACTGTGTTCAAAGTTATTGCCAATATTAGATTTATTTTTATTATAACTGGGAGTTGCTATCTGGGTATATACATGTATATATATAGCACAAACATAATATATATATGCAATATATATGCAATACTGATAACCGTATGAGTTGTTGCAAAAAGTGAATGAGATAAGATTTGTGAAAATATTTAGCTAAACAAAAAATATATATTAACATACATTAACTGTTCTTGTAATCTAGTATTTATCATAGATCCAGTACCTTGTTAATTTGGACCTTTAAAATACATTTATAATAAAATATATTTATTTTACACATTAGCCAAATCACTAGCTAGTAGGTAAGTCAACAGCTTTATCACTTCTAGGAGACTGAAGTGTACATATCATTTGCGATTTGAGAATACGTATTAAATAAAATACATTTAGAATTCTTATGGGAAACAAAAAGAATTTCACAATTATACTATAAAGAGTTACATTCTGTTTTGCATTTATGGGTTAGATGATATCTCTTCCTTCTTTAAGATTTTTATAGCTTCTAAAACAAACTTAAATCTTTGTATTTTTTTCTTTGAACATAGAGGCTCTCTCTGTCACCCAGGCTAAAATGTAATGAATGGCACAATCATAGCTCCCTGAAACCTCAAACTCCTGGGCTTAATCAATCCTTCTGCTCACTCTCCCAAGTGGCTAGAACTAAAATTGCATACCACCATGACTGGCCATTCTGAAGTTTTTTGTAGAGATGTGTGTTCTTGCTATGTTGCTCAAGCTGTTCTTAAGCTCCTGGCCTCAAGCAATCCACCTGCCTCAGCCTCTCAAAGCACTGAGAACACAGGCATGAACCACTGAGGCAGGACCGAATTTAAACCTTATCCTCTAGTAAGAACAACCAGGACTGCTAAGGTAGGGGCACCCATGGTCCACAGACCAAAGCCAGAGAGCCATCTGTCTTTTTGTGGCCCACAAGGTATGAAAGGGTGTGTGTGTGTGTGTGACATTTAAAATAATTGGAAAAATCTAAAAGGGAATGCCATTTTGTGATATACATGACTTCATTTCTTAGGGTTATAATTAAATTTTTTTGAGAAAATTGATGCATCTATTTATTTATATACTGTATTATATATCTAGCTATTTCACATTACAATAGTAGAGTTGAGTAGTTGTGACAGAGATGAAATCTTTACAATATGGTCTTTTACAAATGAATTTTGTCTATTCCCTGCAAAGCCATCACCTAATACTTTAAAGCAATTTAGTATTCTCCTACATGAAATATAAGGAGAATATATCTCAGTCATTACGTATACATTGATCAGAAAGACAAGCTGACAAAACAGAATAGGCATGAGAAAACGGGATCTTCAAAGTTTTGTTTTCTAGAAAATTATAAATAAATAAATGGACAGTAGGTTTTACCTATGTGACATACAGGATCTTTAACTCTGATACATTTTGGCATATACATGCAAAAGGTTATAAAGGTAAACTATTAGATCAGGAATTTGATTATTACTCACTGATCTAAAATCAAATGGGTATTTTTCTTTTTCTATAAACCCTCACTAAACCCTATTAATTAAGAAGCACTTGTAACACTTTCAGACCAATTTGAATATTAAGAACAACTATCTTTTAAGATAAAGTGAAATGTTTCCTTATGTAACTTTCATTGATGTGTAGCAGTAAGCTCTAGGGACATTCTTAATCACGGGGCTGACCAGGTTGGCACTCTAGAATATTTATGGTAGTAGGGAGGGTGTGGAATAGAATTTATAAGAGTATATGTAGTGTCACATACAGATAGACTGCCCAAACATTATACTTTCTCTCAAATAGTTGGCTCTGGATCTAGGTTATTTAAAGTGCTAACCAATTTGCAAAATGCAATAAATACTGATTTAATGTTCATTTAAATTTTTAATGTGTTTTTAAAAAGAAATATCACCAACTTTCCCTTGCCAAACCAGTATAACTAAAATATCATACATGTATGATTTGACAGATAAAATGTATTTACGTAAATGCACATATTATTGGCTATTAACATAACTCTACTTTCCACAAATGAACTTGGGCCAACCTTTCCTAACAGCTTAATAAGAAAGTCATAGTGCATTAAATGCTATAGTTGGTTGATTTTAAGATCCTGAGAATTACCAGCATACAATCAATTAAAATATAAGCTACTTATTACCGACATATCATGCCAAACTCAAAGCTCCATTTAAATTTCCTGTTGAGATTAAAATAGCCACAGAAGAGATGAGAGTTTTAAAAGGCATTAAAACTAAAATTAGCAAGAAAAGTAGATTAAGAAAATATGTGTGAATAACATTAGCAAGATGGCAGAATAGGAGGTTACAGCCCTCATTCCCTACAGAAACAGCTCCCCAAAGAGAGTTTGCAGGCATCTCATACTCTAAGAGGTTTGAGCACTTTGGTGAAGCAAAAAGTCTAAGAATGGACATAATATAGGTGTACAAAGAGTAGTTTCACTTTAATCAAATCCCTACTGCTCAAGGTGGCACAGTGATTTCTCCCACAGAGGAAAATGAGGGAAGTGTGAGCTGCCCAGATGTTCTTATCTACCTTGCTCCACCCAGGACACTGAGGGAATCAGCTTGGCTGAATCATCTGGGCAGGTACTAACAAGAAGGGTCTGGAACTAATGGCAGTTAGGACACATTTTAATGGTTGGCCAACGTTTCTGCAAAGTGATTTTAAGAACTCCATTAAGAAGCCTTCCTACAAATCCTATAGAAAGACTGTCCTATGGAATGCCCCAACATAAAGTGAAGGCCCCCAGCAGATATATTCTTCTGATTGCTGGGACTCCACGTCCTCACCACTACCATAAATATTCTAGAAGAATGCCCATGTATGGTGCGCAATTTATCATCACAGATGACATACATGAGCTTCAACAGACATCACAGATATCTCAATAATGGCTGTGCATCTCAGCAACCAGCTGAACTCTTCTATAGGTCAAGAAAGCACACAATCTTAAACACATCAAGGCATTATCCAGGGGAAAATAAATGGGAGGCTCTCAGCACCAAGGCCAACTTTGTATGATCAAGAAGTTGCACACAATCTAGAACGTTTTCCCCTAAGGGGAAATATGAAGAGTGAAGCAGGTATATCCATGGGAATGGTCAAGGAACCCCCTAATCTCTAGCCAGCCTGACTTTTAAAGGTCTTTCTCTCCTGCAACTAGTTATTTAAGACTAGAAGACAGGGGTCCTCAAACTTTTTAAACAGGGGGGCAGTTCACTGCCACTCAGCTGTTTGAGGGCTGGACTATAGTTTAAAAAAAAAACTATGAACAAATTCCTATGCACACTGCACATATCTTATTTTGAAGTAAAAAAACAAAATGGGGGCAGTGCCTGTGGCTCAAAGGAGTAAGGCACCGGCCCCATATACTAGAGGTGGTGGGTTCAAATGCAGCCCCAGCAAAAAAAAAAAAAAAAAAAAAAAAATATGTATACACACACACACACAGAGGAACAAATACAAAATTTAAAATAAAAAAAAAAAGGCACCCCCATCTGCAAAAAAAAGAAAAAGACCTCCTAACTTCAGAAAATAAAGCCCTTCTTCTTAACCACAAAAAAGGCTCCACTAACTACAAAATAAAAAAAAAAGACCTCCTAACTTCAAATAAATAAATAAATAAATAAATCAGGTGGCACCTGTGGCTCAAAGGAGAAAGGAGTAGGGCCCCAGCCCCATATACTGGAGGTGGAGGGTTCAAACCTTTTCCAGCCAAAATCTGCAAAAATAAACAAACAACAACAACAAAAAATCCTAACTTGTTCTTACCTTGGTCCTCAGGCACCAGCAAGCTCATGACTCCTCCAATTAAGAATCTCAGTCTCATCTGAGACTAAGAGGAGGAGTCAAGAGACAGAGAGAAGGAGGAAAGTTGGAGAGTGCTGTGCACATTCCAGACATGCACATTGTGGCCTGTGATGAGTCAGCTGTAAGCAGCACGGCAAAAACACCCAGCACGGAGAGACAGAGAGAAGGAGGGGAGTCCAAGAGTGCTGTACACATTCCACACGTGCACACTGCAGCCTGAGATGAGTTGGCTGCTAAGCAGGACAGGCACCTGTGACAAAAATACCTAGTGGTCTGGATAAATGTCCTCCGCCGGCTGCATGTGGCCTGTGGGCCATAGTTTAAGGACTCCTGCTAGAAGAGGTGACTATTTATTCAAATCGGAAGGAAACAATGCAAGCCTTCAAGAAACATGATGAATCAAAGAAATATGACACTAGCTAATGGACAAAATAAAGTGCTAGTAACTGAACGAAAAGAAATAGGTATCTGTGACTTGCCTGACAACAAATTTAAAATAATCATCCTAAAAATGCTTAGCTGAATAATACAATGTATGACCTAAAAAAATCAGAAGAGAAATTAAACAAACAGAATCAATCAAGTAGAAAAAGAAACAGCAAACTCAAAGATAAATAGTTTGAAATTATCTAGTCAGGGAAACAACAACATAAAAACAAAAATAATTTTTAAAAGTTTTGAAAGCCTATGGGATGTATAGAACAAAAGCAAGTGAACTAATATACACATTATAAAAGTTTCAGAAGAAGCAGAGAAAGAGAAGGGAATAGAAAGCTCATTTTAGGAAGTAAGGACCCCAAATAAATTTAGGGATAGTAATGAATATCCAGATCTATGCAAACAAAGAATTCAAAATACTTTGAACAAAGAAGTCTGCACTGAGATATGTTATAATCATATCATCAAAAGTCAAGGAAAATAGTTTGAAAGCAGAAAGAGTGGCTCATGCATACAAAGCATCTCTAATAAGAATACCAGTAAGACTGTTCAAGGGCAGGAGAATATTAAGAAAAATGCTGAAAGAAGAAAACTGTCCACCAAATTATCCAGCAAACTTATTTTTCAGAAATAAAGGAGAGATATGAACATTAACAAATGAAAACTGTGAGCATTTACTATCACTATATCTGACTTTCAAGAATTGCTAAAGGGAATGTTTGAAATTGACATGAGCAGACACTAATTAGCAACATGAAACAAGAAGTAAAGGCAAAAATATGGTCAAATACAGATATTCTAATAGTGTAATGGTAGTTCATAAATAACCTATAAATTTGGTATAAAAGTTAAAGGGCAAACATATTTAAAGTAACTATGGAAATAATATTCAGTTAATAAATACACACTAAAAATGTGAATTGTGATATCAATAACATAAACTTTGGAGAGGGGAAAGTAAAACTATAGAGGTTTGTGTGTGAACAAAATCAAATTATTATCATCTTTAAATAGACTATGGAACTATTATATGATTTAGATGAGCTACATGAAAATCACAGGGTAAAAAATTATAGCAGATACACAAAGAATAAATACAAATAAATCAAAAACTACCATGACCTAAAAAAATCAGATCACAAAGAAAAAAAGGCAAGAAAGAAGTAACAGCAATAACAGAACTAACAAATTGGTATTAGTAAGTCCTTACCAATCAATAATTACTTTAAGTATAAATGAATTAAATTTTCCAGTCAAATGTACTGAGTGACTAAATGGATTAAAAAAAAAAAAACTTATATGAGTCTGACTTTAGCTTTCAGGATACATGTAGTCTGAAATTTAACAGATTGAAAGAAAATGTTCTATGTTATATTATAACCCAAACAGAGCAGGGGTGATTATACTTACACGAGTAAAAATAGTTCAAGTAAAAAACAGCAAAAATAAACTAAGAAAGTGTTCCAAAATAACAAACTGGTTATTTCATTAGATGGACATCACAATTATAATTATCCATGCACTCAACATCAGAGCATATAAATATATAAAGCAAATATTAACATAACTGAAAGCAAATATAGAGAGTAATGAAATAATAGATGGTTTTACTTACCTGCTTTTAACAAAGGACAGATAATCTAGACAGAAAATAAATAAGGAAATAAAAAACTTGACCAATACTATATGTAACTATTGGATATATACAAAAAATCCAATCATTAACAGTAGAATACATATTCCTCACAAAGAACATTCACACAAATTTCTCCAGGATAGATTGGAAATTAGAATACAAAATGACTCTTAGCTAGTGGAGGATGACAGAAATCATATAAAACCTACTCTAATGGTATGAAACTAGAAATCACTAACAGGAGGAATATTAGATAATTTACAAATATGTGGAAATTAAGCAACATACTCTGAACAACCAGTGGGTTAAAAGAAATTGAAAGTGAAATGGATAAATCCCTAGACACTCAATATCTACCATGACTTAACCATGAAAATATAAAATAATGTGAACAGACCAATAGTGTGTAAGAAAATGGAATCAGTAATCAAAACTTCCCAACATGCAAGCAAAAAAATTGTGTGTATACATATATATGTGCATATACATATATATGTGTATATATGTAGATATATATGTATATATGTGTATGTGTGTATATATATATATATATGTGTATATATATATATATATATATATAGAGAGAGAGAGAGAGAGAGAGAGAGAGATGCAAAAATATTCAACCAAACAGCAGCAAATCCAATAGCACATTAATTTTTTTTGGAATATTCACCATAACTTTCAGTTTATCTGTGTTATATAAAGATGGTGTACCATATGCAAATAAATGAATGTGGTATATCACATTAACAGAAGGGAGAATAAAAATAATATCATCATCCCAAAAAAGGCAGAAAATAATTTAACAAAGTTCAATATATTTTCATGATTAAAAAAATATCAACAAATTAGGTATAGAAGAAATATACAGCATGATAAAGGCCCCAGGTAACAAGTGCACAGGTAACATCATACTCAATGTTTACAAGCTGGAAGTGTTTTCTCTAATATCATGCATGAGGCAAGAATGCAACCCTCCTGTGACATCTATAAAACTATAATCATATTATAGGAAGTTTTAACCAGAGTAATTAGGACAAAAGAAAAAGAAAGAAAGCAAAATCATCAAATTTGGAAAGAAAGAAGTAAAATTGTTTTTGTTTTCAGGTAGTATGATTTTATATGGAGAAAACCTCAAAACTTCACCCCAAACTCTTGAAATTAGTTAAGAAATTCAGTTATGTTGCAGGATAAAATCTGTATACAATTTCAGTTGTGTTTCTACACACTAATGATAAACTATCCAAATATAAATTTAAAAAAATTCTCATAATACCATCAGAAAGAATATTGGGTTATAAATAAACTTAACTAAGGAGATAAAAGACCTATTCCTTGAAAACTATAATACATGGATGAAAAAAATTGATGAAGGCACAAATAGAAAGACATTTTTGTGTTCATAAATTACAAGAAGTAATATTGTTGAAGTGTCGATACTATCCAAAGTGATTTATACATTCCATTCCCTTTAAAATTTTAATTTTTCTTTACAGAAATAGAAAAATCATTCTGATAACCCTCAGAATTTCTTTAATGTCATATATTTTGTCAGAGCACTTCCTATGGGATATCTTTATATCTTTATCCTTTCCAACACAATAGTCTCCTGATTTATGCTAAGTTCACTAAGTTCCTTGAGCCTCATATCTGGAGTCTCTTGAATGACTGCAGTGTCAACAAGTTCAGGGTGGATTATGTCTTATGTACATGAACTTACTTTTAACTGGAGTAGTGGGTAGAGTTTTCACTTCTTTCTCAGACTGTGCTCTTTGATCTTTGTTAGTCAATTCCCTCTGGCTTTTTGTTTGTTGATTATTATTTTTTAAACACCACAGGTTGCTACTGAGAGGCATCAACACACATACTTGGGATGCGATTGTGATGCTATTGCTGTCTGTGCCATTAACAGTTAATAGATATGCATCAACCAATCCTGGTAGGCTTTCAAAGAAGTAATTGGTGTCTATATATGCACATCTGTTATTTACTTAGTGATGTGTGGAATGAAGAGCTAGCCTTAAAAAGTATACATTATGCAAATATTCATAGCTAATTGTGATGGTGGAGGAATTGTGTTATTTACTAAACAACCTATAGTAACCAAAGGAATTGCCTATCTACTGTAATATTTAGGATAGTTAAGAGGGTAGCCAAAACAGAAAATTCTTAAATTTCAATAATGGCTTAAAAAATATTTCTCAGTCTGTTAGTCAGGCTAGGACAAATTGTGTTCTTATAACAAACAATCCTAATATCAGAGTTTTAAAACATAAAACAATATTAATTTCTTTGTTACTTGTCTATCATGACATGTTCTTTAAATTCCTCAGGGACCCAAGCTACTAGGTTACCCAAGCTAACTTTCTTTTTTTTTTTTTTTTTGAGACAGAGCCTCAAGTTGTCCCCTAGGTAGAGTGCAAAAGCACCATAGCTCACAGCAACCTTCAACTCCTGGGCTCAAGTGAGTCTCCTGCCTCCACCTCCCAAGTAGCTGGGACTACAAGTGGCCGCCACAACGCCCAGCTGCTTTTTGGTTGTAGCCGTCATTGTTGCTTGGCAGGCCGGGGCTGTATTTGAACCTGCCAGCTCAGGTGTATGTGGCTGGAGCCCTAAGCCACTCAAGCCACCAGCGCCAAGCCTGTACCTACCTTCTTAACCAAGAACTGAAGAGCTGAAGAGTATCACACTTAGAATTAAATGCTCTGATTCTGACGTGAACATAACCTCTGCTCACGAGGCCGTAGATACTCAAATTAGTTACATGGCTCCACGAAGCAAAATCTATCTCATACATACATAACACATGATCAGAAGAAAGACAAATAGCAAATACTTGGCAAACAGTACTATTAACTGCCACATTTATGTGAAATGAGCCATCTGTTGCAGACTCTGAAAGATAGCAGTCAGGGATATAAGGTCTCTGCAATCCCTACAACAAAGGATGGATAAGGCTCACCAAGTCTTAATGGCCTCATCATAGTGGGCTAAATACCATCTCTTCTCATCCATCATTGGCCAGAACTCATTGCATAAGCCGGCCTAGGTGCAAGCGAGGTTAAGTATATATAGAGAGAAACACAGAGAGTCCACATTCCATGACAGTAATTTTCAAATTTGCTTGGATCTAAAGATCCTTCAGAGGAACCTAGAAATGTGTTTATTATAACAAGCTTTTCAGATATTTATGATTACCAGGCAAAGTTAAAGCACACTATTACAGAAAATCCCAACAACAACAACAACAAAAAATATTACAGGACAAACACACAGGATACTTTTAGATTCTTAACTAAGGTTAACCTAGATATAATTGATTTTTTTCTCCAGACTACATTTCTATCAATTTTCAATGAACATGACTGATCTCATATGAAAACTAGAGGCATGGGGATTTTCTATATTCTATTAGTGTAAATCCAGGATAAAGCACATACATGTATTTTTTTTAGGCCAATCGTCATGAAGAAACAATATAAGAAACATCAGTAACGATGTAGGCTAAATAAATAACTATTGAAAAGGGAAAGGTATACATAAAAGGTTTGGTTTTATGCTGTACTCTCACAGGCCATTACATTTCAAAGCTAGCTTTGATAATTCTGCTCAATTCAGCAGAAATCTCATATGCACTAACCAGTATTTTAAAATTAAAGCCATTTATTCAGCAGATGAGAAATTAGAGTTATTACTTATCTCATACATAATTCTACCAGTCATCTTGGTAGCAATCATTTCTCTCCATAATATCTCCTTTAAAAAAAAGTCAATAATCTTTTCACAGTGGATAATAACTTACACAGGGAATGTGAAAAGAGAGTTTGACTCCTTTGTGCAATCAACCCATTGTCTTTTGTTAAGTATGTATGACTTCAAATCAGTGTAAAATGGCATGCTAGCAGTTAAACAGTGTGCATTGCTGGATCTAATTAATGTTACTATTTTATGCCAAAAATTCCATTAGTTTCCATTAAAGGTCTTGATGTAGTACAGGCTCCTTTATGTTTTGTAGTTAAAACAATCAAACTTCATTTCAAATTAAGGATTATATTGCAGAACTAAAGGAATCCTTGTGTGGCTCCCCATTGAATAAGTTATTCATTTAACAGGATAACAGAACATGAGTTAACTGCAAAATGGTTACCTTGTAATAGAGCAACAGGATATTTGAATCCATGGGGAAAAGGCAGCTGGTAAAAAGCAGTTAGGAATCTGCCCTACATATTGTAATTTTATGGTAATATTATAATTTGGCTTTGGAGATCAAAATTTCACTAGGATTATTCGAAATGTTGGAAGCAGCAGCAAAGCCAAATTTAATATGATTCTCCTTGAGACTTATATCTCTGATATATATGCTCTATTAAAGATGTCACATGCTAATAATTGGTTGAATAATGTCACAGCCCTTCTTTTACTCAGTAAATAATGCTTACTGTGTGCCCACTATGTGTAAAGCTTCACCATCACTATGATGAGAAACAGAGTATTTATTCCCATGAGGAATGATCCATATGAAAGTGCAAAGCCATATTTGCTCTGTCTCCAAAGGGGGCAAAGGATCCAGAACTTTTTCTAGTCAGTGTTAAGACTTTCCTTTCAATGATTTAATTGTTGTATGATTTTTACCAACATTACTCTTACTTCTTCTGATCATGAATATAATTTATATTGTATATGAGATAATACAACTTGTATTATATATGAGATAATCATAGTCATAAACAACTTTATTTCTTATTTAAAATTTTTTTTAATAAAATGAAAACATACAAATGTTTCCCATATATGTTTTATTGCTACAGGATTTTTTTTAAATCAATGAATCAGTTATGAGCTTCAGTATTATCTGAATATCCTATTAAGAAAGACTTTTTATATTAGTAATTGGTGCTAAAACTAGTATAATATAATTATGGCTCCAATAATGAGGAGTTACTACAATGGTCTGTAAATGTGCAGAGTCCAAAATGTTAAATATATTTGTAGAGTACATGCTTTCTTCTGAGGAGATTATCCATAGCTTTACTTAGAATCTCACATTGTATGTTCTGTTAAGGCTAAATAATACTCTCCTGGATAGAGAGAGAAGACAATTATAAAAAGAGTTTTAGATTAGTATTAAATTTAATTACTTGAATTATATAGAAATGGGAGGCAGAAGTTCAGAAAAGCCAGTAGTATGAGTCAGAATAGTAGGGAACAGATGCATTCAAAGAAGTAATCATATTCCTTTAAATTTGTAAATTTTATTACTCATACATACGATACTCTTATTTCGTAGGTACTTAGGAGAATACTTTTTTCCACTAACTACACTACAGTGATAACTAAAAATCCTAATCTAATCTTAGATTTCACTTAGGTTTAGATTCTTAAACTGCATGGAATAATTTGAAGGCACAGTTAATTGGACTGAACAATTAAATAGCATCAACATTCTCTATGAAATGGATTTTGTCAAAAGATCAATAATTTTCATTAATACTTCTTCCTGAAAAGATGTTAATGCTATGGATGGAATTAGGCTGAATGGATTCTAAAGAAATAAACCTGTAATATTAATGATTTCTATATTTAGTATTTTCTGTGCAACTGTGCTAAAACCAATTCATCCATTACTTAAGTACAATAAGTTTCCATGAATAAGGAGGGAAAAACTATATATATGAAAATTAACTTTTAGATTTCAATTCAAGTTTTCTTTTGTTCACTAATCCTTTTCCAATTATACAAATATCTTATAAAATAAATTTAATAGCTAATATTTTCTTCAAAATTCAAAGCTTCAAGTTTTAGTCATAACTTGTAAATCATAGTATGCAAATTAGGAAGAAATGCTTTTGAGGAATTTAAAAATAAATTATGTTCACTTCCTATAGTCTTTATGAGCAGGTAATTATATAACTTCAAGATACAACTAACAGTAATAAGCCTATTTAGAACAATAAAACCATTTCTATACTCACATATGTATCTTTAAGCAGTTAGATATGGAAGTACATACATAGCTACATATGGACATGGAAAAATTCACTTCTTACTGTAACAGCCATAAGACTTACATTTTTCCTTCATTTTAGAAAATTAATTTTTTTTTAAATTTGTCCTTCTATACTTATACTGTAAAGATCTTTGTATCAATTCCATTTGTTCCATAAATTTTATCTTGATCATTCCAAGGTGAACCCAATTCATTCCAAAACTGTTTTAGCTAAATCACATTCTCTAGTGTATTTTGAGGCTTCATGCCAGCTTAGCATCAAAATGTCTTTTAATTATTAAAAGGTAAAATAAGGATCAAATATTGTATTTGGCCCATAGTAGAAGAAAGATTTATTTATTTATTTATTGTTGGGGAGTCATTGAGGGTACAAGAAACCATGTTACACTGGTTGTATTTGTTGGGTAAAGTTCCTCTTAAAGATTTATTTTTATAATTACTTTCTTTCAGAAATATTTAGAATATTCTAATATTCAAGCTTTTTCCATGTCTTGCTGAATGCAAAATGTAAGAAATTCAAACAGCCAAAGAAGATGTTGCTTTTGGAAAATATAGATTTATTTCATCAAAATAAATGAACTTTCATTTTAGAAACTTTATGAAGCCTACATCCTGTCTGCCTTTGTCTTTACCTTCTCTCTTCTGGCCCTCATCCTTACCAGTTGAAGCTCCCTGACAATTTTATAACTTTCCTATTTGAGAGGGAGCATGCACCAACTTAAATGAATTAATACAAATCATGACTTCTATTGTGTTTATTTTTTAAAAATATGATTTCCCCTCAAAATAGAAATATTTAAACCGAGATATACTATGACTTAAGCTACGATATAACATTAATTTTATATTGACCTTTATGTCAAACAAATAAGGAGGTTACCTGATGGAATCTCCCCCCAAACTTGGATATTATATGATTCTAAAGTAATTTTTATATTTAAATGCAAAAAATACAATGAAATATTTATTATGTTATAACTAGAAAATCAGACCTTGCAAATAAGATTGTTAGAGATACTTTAATATTTGTAATGATTATTCAAAAATGCTTTGGAAGCATAAAATTGACTCATGACTTGCATAACGTAAACTATATCACATATCACTTGGATGAAAATATTTTCATTTCAAGAATGAGATAATCTGAATTTTGCTTTTGCTTTAGCATCTGAACACATTTACATATTTTATATTTCAATTATTCAATGACTCAAAGCTTCAATGAAAGAACAACTGTATCAACTACTTGCTTCTAAAAAAGGAGCACTTGTATACCAGCTTGGAGAAAAAAAATCATTATTTTTTCCTACTTTCCATAGTAAATTTCAAATGAGGGAAATTTTACAGCTTTAATTCCTCAACTTGTGTTATGTTTTTCACTTTCCAGTTTCTTTGTATTCTTTCCGAGATTATTTCACAAAATTCTTTTCACATTTTTTTGTGTCTGTGTGTGCCTGCTCATAAGATATCTCTATCTTATCACAGTATTTAAATTTGACCTTAATACTCTAAAAACATCCAGCTAAGTATACATTCACAAAAATGTAAGACTATAAGACACCCTTTAACTTTCATATAGAAGGAGGGAGGGAAAGAGAATATATTAAAATCTATTTTACAGATGAAAGTTCACAATGTTACAAGATTTAAAAAGCCATCAAAAACTCTTGGGAAAAACTCTTAAAGTTGAATTCTCTCACAAATAATAGATCCAAATAATGACTCAAGAGTGACATATGTTAAAGAAGAAGCAGTAAAGACCAACAGAGATAGGTAAGGCATATCCATATGGAAAGCTTGTCATTAGGAACAGATGAAAAATAAAGTATGAATAAAACGTATCAGTCTAATATGGCTGATAGACCAGTTTTGGAAGTCAAGAACCAGGTCCTTCAGGAAGTCACAGTTTCATTTCTTAATTAAACAAAGGGGAAAAAATTGTAAGAATCTAATAAATATAACCAGACTTAAAAATTTTAACGGGAAGAATACAAGTTTACCTTCCATTAAAAGAAAACTTCAAGACAGATATAGTCATGTGGTAAATAACACTGCATTCTATTATTGAATAAAAGATTTTGACCATCGCATTTTTTTTTTATTTTTTACTTTTTAGAGACAGAGTCTCACTTTATCGCCCTCGGTAGAGTCCTGTGTCATCACAGCTCACAGCAACCTCCAGCTCTTGGGCTTAGGTGATTCTCTTGCCTCAGCCTCCAGAGTAACTGGGACTACAGATGCCCGCCACAATGCCTAGCTATTTTTTTGTTGCAGTTTGGCGGGGCCGGGTTTGAACCCTCCACCCTCGGTAAATGGGGCCCGCGCCACAGGTGCCACACTTGACCATCACATTTTCTTCATCAGATTCCATATCTCATTACATGAAAACAATGCACATTTATCAAGTATATGTGTGGCTTCTCAAATTTGTATTTTCTTTGAAATCTCTTGTTATTAACATTATATTGTTTATATTCTTTATTATGGTTTTTATCAGAATGGAAGGGTCTCACAATAGTCCTCCAGAATTACATCTATAAAAAAGATTTTTGGAACACTATGATGAAACAGAGTGTACACACAGAGAAATTCCACTTTCATTCTATTACTACTTTAATTCAATTATTCTGTTTATTTATTGATTTAAACATAAATTATTTATTGTTCATTTGCCCTTATATTTATCTGAAATTAAATTAAAAAAAAGAAATTATCACAGTTACCCCCATCTTAGCAAGCACCAGCCTGGTCCATCAGTAGCCATAAATATCCTGGGAAGTCCTTCTACCAGCAAAACAATTATGGTTCATGTAAGGCTTAGATGATTTTTGGCAACTTTTAGCAGTAAAAGATTTTTAATTAAGATATGCATTTATACTTTTCAGAAAATTCTACTACATACCAAATGGACTACAAGTAACTTTTATATGCACTGAGAAACAAATATCTGTTCAACTCATTCCCAATCCATTGTGATATTTACTTTGTTTTGGTGGTCTGAACCAACCGGCAGCCTCTCCAAGGAATGTCTATACCAGATAAATTAATTATTAATGACCCGGTATTTATCAACTTCTAAAATAATGGAATTCTGGTTGGTGCCTGTGGCTCAGTAAGTAGGGTGCCAGCCCCATATACCGAGGATGGCGGGTTCAAACCTGGCTCTCTGCCAAACTGCAAGAAAAAAAATAGCTGGGGGTTATGGCAGGCACCTGTAGTCCCACCTCCTCGGGAGGCTGAGGCAGGAGAATCACCGAAGCCCAAAAGCTGGAGGTTTCAGTGAGCTGTGAAGTCATCGTTCTCTATGGAGGGCAACAAAGTGAGACTCTGGGGTCTCTAAAAAAAAAAATAATAAAATAAAATGAAATAATGGATTTCATTCAACTGCTCTTAAATCTGTTTACAAAACTGCGAAAATAAAATACAATAGTTATTGTCAAAAATAAATAAAATAAATTATATATTGTTAAGGATATAGATTCCCACTAGTGAAAATGGAAAGTGATTGAATTCTCTGGAGCTGTGCAAATCATCCACATAATTCAGTAATAGTGAACTCTGGCAAATGACGAGGACGTGGTGACTACAGCTTCCCTTAAAAGGTAGTAAATTGCAATGTATGACCACTATATGCTCACTTCTCTTCTCTACTAACTCAGTGCATCCACTAGATAATTTTAAAATAAATATTAAGAAAAATTGTATAAAATATTAAGTTCTAATTCCTTAACATGAGTCCCCCAAGACTAAAAAATAATACAAGGTATAAAGGCAGGAATGGGACGAGAACTACAATAATCATGAAAAAGTTTTTCTAATCTGTGTCTTTTAAATATATAAAGACTAAGGATATATATATATATCCTTATATATATATATACCTATATATGCTAGGAGTACTATAAATATATATATAGGAGTCCAAGGCTTCAGTGAACTATGATTGCACCACTGCACTCCAGTGTCGGTGACATAGTGAGATACTGTCTTAAGTATAGCAATAGATACACACACAGAAAGACACACACCTATGATGTCAGAGTATCAGCATGGTCATCTTCAAGGCCCTGCCCTTGGGAAGCTATGCACTGACACTGAGCATCTAGTCCACCCTTCACAGCAATTTTGGAACTCTTTCTAGAACAGCCATCAGAGTTGTCCTCTTACAAGTTCTGACATTCAAGTTCAAGAATTCATTTTAGAAAAAATGCTTTGGAGAGTGGAGGAGGCAATGGCCTTAATGTACAGTGTCTCAAAGGGAAACTATAAAAGTCACTTTCAAGGTGACCTTACTGATATTCAGCAATGAACTATGTAGCACTTTTTCTAGGGTGAGTTCTTGAAGTCAATTTTCCGACCTTGTATCTGTGTGTATCTACTTGTATATATGAATATACATGCATATACCTTTGTATATGAGTATATGTATTTATATACTTTGTATGTTTTTCTTACTGTCCATGATTATTTAATGATTAATTTTTAAAACGTCTTGAGAAAGCCCCCTGTCCTTTTGCAAAGTACTTCCTAGACATCACTATCACAGATTGTGGAGAATAACATTTTAATTTAAGAAACTCATAAAAATATAAAGTCGAGCATGATACTATCTTATAAACAAAGTCCATATGCTATGAGGCACTTTTGCTCTTTCAAAAGCTCCACACCATGGGAGAGAGCTCAGGGCAGATTTCACCTACGCTTATTTCTGTTGTTTACTACGTAAGGTCGGCAGCGTGCATCACTCTACTGTGAGTAGAGCTATGTTGGTAGTAATATGTAATATTTGTGAATATCTTCAAAAGTATCATAAAAGTTTCAAATCCAAATTAAAATATTTTTGCAAAGTAAGAAAGTACAAATGAGGACTCAACGGTGTTATGCACAGCATCTAAAAAGAAACAAGAAAATAGCCATAAAATAGTGAAATGCTTTAAGTTTTTAAAAGGCAAATTTTTACTCTTTAGTTTAACTTTTTAAATTATCTATAGTGTTTCTTTCTCAATTTTAAACTTGTGTTCAAGTAAAATTAAAATGTTTAGAAAAAGTATATTTTTTTGCATAATGTTATTGATAACTCTTTAAGGCGACAAATGGAAAGCTGATTCTCTAAATTTGAGCACTTAGTAATACTTAAATACTTAGAAGAAGAGTAGATGTTAACATTAAATTGGATTTAAGATGAAGAATTTGAAGCAGATTGCCATTATTTTTAGGTTTGTTAGCTTTAATTTTTGAAAAGTTTGTGAGGATTAGGAATGAAAATACCAAAGTAAGAAAATTATATCATGCTTTACAAAATAAAATAAATAGGAAAAAACAAAAATCAAACAATTAGAGTATTGCCATCCAAAAGAAGTATCATTTGAGTCACATATGTCCTTTTGAATTTTCTAGTAGTCATATTAAAAAGAGCAAAAGAGAACAGGTGAAATTAATTTTAACAATATATCTTCCTTAACTCCAATACAGCCAGAATATTATTATTTCAGCATGTAATCAATCTAAAAACATCATCAATGGCATTTTCCACTCCTTTTAGCATCCTAAGTCTTTAAAATCTGGTTATGTCTTACAGGGACAGCACATCTCCATGTGAATATGTTGGTAGAAAGAACAGCACAGCCTTGATAATTGGCTACCAACCGCCATGAATCCTGTCTTCAGAATGAAATCTCTGTTTAAGGAAAGCACAGTACAACTATATAGGAGAGATCCAAAGACAGAACAATATCACAGTACCATAAATTTAATATAATTCCCCCTCAAATGTGAAAACATACCAGTAGAATTTTCCACAGAAGTGTAGTCAAGGGGAAGAAAGTAGGTCTGGAAGAACAGCTGAAGGAAGTATCGGAGCATGCTTCTTTTATCAGTGTCTGGAATCCAACACCGATGGCCGCCATTAACTTGGAGGATAAAATCACCTCAGCTGGAGGCATTGAAATGTATATTTCTTACTCATAGAACTTCTATTGTTTTATTCTTTGGTTTAGATCTATGACTATTTGAGAAATATATTTTCCAAACAGTGACTTTTTTGATATGTACATGTTTTCAAGTTCAATGTTCTCACTCCCTTACATTCTTTGTTTCTCTGTAGCCTTTGCACCATGTGCCTGCTGAATAAATAAATACATATATGTAGGTTGGGTGTAAGGCTGCATATTTATGAGGAACAGGCATGTGAGGGAAGTCAAACTGTGAAAAGAGCTTTACTCACAGATCCCCTGACCCTTTGAAATATCCTCAGCTGTTCTTAAAACCACAGGAAACCGATTTGTTTATGGAAGTGTGCCAGGTGTTACTTTCTCATAATTTGTAATTGACTAATCATCATCATCTAGGAAGAAAGGGCAACACCATGAAGAGAGGATGTATTTTACATTGGTATGTTAAATAAATAGAGTATTTTGAGTGAAAAATAATGAGGAGAAATGGAGAGAGAAGAGAGAATATAAACAGAAAGTTAGCCAAGTAGAGTTATACTTTAATATCATTTAAAGGATAAGCAGATCAAATTTTATATCTACTTACCAAAACCCTTCCAAGACTCAAATCTGAAAAAAAAAATTTACTATGAAATTATGCTTTATTTATTTATTTTTCAGGATAATATTCAGTCACATGCAATTAATTCAAACATTGCATGATGGTCATTCAAAAAGACCCCAGATAATATTAGATGATACTGTTTTATTAAAATTAATTATGAATAAAATAAACGAATAGTTGTCACCAAGTTAGAAAACAGATGCTGATAAATGGCAATATTCTTTTTTGGAAGAATATCACAGCAATTATTCAAAAATGGAAAATAGTCATTTAAGAGCGACTCCAGGAATGAAGAGCCCAATGTGGGTATTGAGGCACTGAACTAAGCCATAGAAGAGATAACCAAGAATAAGTTTGCAAGCAGATCTTTGCTTAAGCCAGACAACTTTAAATAGAAGAACATGTTCCTGCAATAGATTAAAGGGGAAAATAATTGATTCACCCTCCTGTACAATAGGATATCAGTGGTAAAATTTAGCAGGGTGCGAGTTGCATGATAAGAGACAAGGAAAGAACTATAGATGGATAGCTCATTGTGAAGATGACAGTTTGAAGAATACAAAATATATGTTAAAGTAGATTACAACCATAATCATAAATGATTTTTGTTTGTTTGTTTTTATTGTCTTTATTATTAAATCATAGCTGTGTGCAATAGTGCAATCAAGGGATACAATGTGCTGGTTTCATATACAATCTGAACTATTTTCTTCAAACTGATTAACATAGCCTTCCTGGCATTTTCTCAGTTACTATATGAAGACATTTGTATTCTGCATTTAGTTAGATTCACCTGTCCCCTTCTAAGATGCACCTTAGGTGTGGCCCCACCAATTACCCTCCCACCACCCCAGCCTCACCCCTCCCCTCCCCTCCCTTGCCCTTTTCCCCATATTCTTGTGCTATAGTTGGGTTATATCCTTCATGTGAAAGCTATAAATTAGCTTCATAGTAGGGCTGAGTACATTGGATACTTTTTCTTCCATTCTTGAGATACTTTGCTAAGAAGAATATGTTCCAGCTCCATCCATGTAAACATGAAAGAGGTAAAGTCTCCATCTTTCTTTAA
>CAUYON010085366.1:0-18770 GCA_963573935.1 Arctocebus calabarensis
TGATTAGTTAAGAATCTCACAGCAAGAAAATGCCATGAAGGCTAACTGTAACAGTACGATCAAAACATTTCTGAATGTATATGAATCGTGCCCTATGATTGCACCAATGTACAGAATTATGATTCAATAAAATTATAAAAAGAAAAAACAAAAAAGAGTGTTGAGAATGTTCTCTATTTTGATGGTGGTAGCATTTACATAGGTATACAAATGTGTATCAAAATCATGGAATTATGCACTTATATACAAGTTATACACAAAAGAAATTTGCTTTGGAAAAAGAAACTACAAAGATAACGAACAATAAATTTTTGTTTTGAAAAATGCTTTAGATAGTTGAAAAATTACATTTAGGATTCTGGAACCATAATAAATTTTGGAGAAATTGAGGTGCGGGTAATTACATAGAAGTGATGTGATTTAAAATGCAGATTTTTAAATTTTTAATTCCCAGTTCAGTTCTTCTTGTCTTTACCAGATTGCCTCCAAGCAGAACATATAAATCAACAGCATAAAATTACATGCTCTGCATGGTATGGACGAGAAAGTATACAAGCCCCTCATAGATATATCTGAATATGCGTGTGTGTGCACATGTGAGTGCATATGCACATATATAGGAGATATGCACTATATATAAATATACATAATATATGCACATGATACATACCCATATACTGTATATATTTGACATATATTTTTTCTGCAACTGAATGATATTTATTTTCTAATTAGAAAAATGATTATTCCAATTCTGTGCACCTGATGTCCATTAAAATCTTGTTTAAAAATTACATATGTTTAAATGGGCTCAAGGTAAGAGGAATTTAACTAAATATAAACAGTAATCAGGCAAGTAAAACACTTTTAAAATGTTAACCTCTTTAATTTGTTGACACAGCAGATGTGTGGGGTTCAGTCTTTGTGCTACCTTTGGGGAACTGTCCATGGGAATATTTTCAAACCCTCAATTTTTCTCTCAAGTATTTATGAACCTGTTATGTACAAAAAATGTATTATCTCTTAAATTCACCATATGCATATTATATGGCGAGGTTAATATCTGTTGTGATAATTTCAGAGCTAAAGGGTAATATTAATACTGCAATTGATATGTTAGAAAAATATTATCTTGCTTTTATTTCAAATCAGTGATAATTAGATTTACCTTTAAAATAATTGAGGCATGTTAAATGTTAAATGACCAAATTAAAGGAAAAGTCAATGCTTATTTTGAGCACCTTTACTGATATATAATTTATGTACCATAAAATTCACCCTTTTAAAGTGTAAATTTGTATAGTGTTTAGTATACTTACAGAGTTGTGCAACTACCAACATGATCTAATCTGATGATATTTATATTACCCCCTACAAAATCCCCATATCAATGAATAGTCCCTCACAGCTGACTGCTGTACTAGATGGCCAATAACTACTTTTTGTTGCATAGATTCCTAATTCAGGATCTTTCGCATAAATGGAACCTAAAAGGTTTTACTCACCAAACATAATGCTTTTGCGTTTCATACATGTTGTACAGTATTATCAATACTTCATTTCTGTTATTGCTACACAGACAGTATTCCATCATGCAGATATACTACATGTTTTTATATATTCTTCAGTTAATAGACATAAGGTTTTCTCTACCTTGTGACTACTATTAATATAAACAACACTGCCAGGAACATTTGCATATTAGTCTTTGTGGGAACAAATATCTTCAGTTCTCTTAGATATGATTCCTAAGAGTTAATCCTTGGATAGATTCCTAGGAGTTAATCTCGCATCACAATCCGGGGAAACTGCCTGTCGTAGACAATTTTTGCTTACTTTCTCAACACTCACTTGTTGCTTTCTCTTGGAATTATCCTCAGCAAGAGCTGCCAAATGAATTATAGGATGCTCAGTTACATTTGAATTGCAAGTAAACAATGAAAAGTTCTTCAGTACAAGTATGGCATGTGCATTATTTAGACCAAGCTCATACTAGAGGAATTGATTGTCCAAACAAACAAAAAAAAAACTCTGAAGCAAGACTTGAAAAATGACCATAAGTCATGTGCACATATCTAGCAGAGGGAGAGGAAAGATTGAAGGTTAACACCGAAATTGAATCAGCTGCTATTCAATTTTCCTACCTGAATGTCAAATGAACAATCCAAATTCAACCTGTTCAAAACTATATTCCTGTGCACACTCCCTCAATCTATTTCACCTTAACTCCTCCCCAACTCAACAGGTAAAAACTTGATCCTTTCAGTTGCTCAAGTCAAAAATTTTGGAGTCATCCTAAAATCTTCCCCTCTTTCTCATTTATGCCATCTATCAGAATTAACTTGTTGGCTTTCTTTTCATAATACATTTGAATCTGACCCACTCTGGTGACCTCTGTCATTGCCACCCCTATCTGGGCCAGCCGCCCTCTCTTAAATTACTCTAACAGCCTTCTAATTATTCCTTCCTTTGCTTCTAATATTGTGTTCTTTTTGGTTTTTGTTTCACAATATGGCCAGGGTACAAATATTGTGGTTATATGAATTGCTTTTTTTAGAGTTTGGGTCAAATTTATAAGTGCACCCATCAGGCAGATAGCGTGTATTATACCATTAGATGTGAGTTTATCGCACCCCTCCCTCCCCCTTGGGTTCTCTGAGTTTGACTTCCTTGCATGTCTGTGGTTGTTGAATGATTAGTTCCCATTTAGTAGAGAGTGTACGCTGTGTTTATTTTTCCATTCTTGTGATACTTCACCTAGAAGAATGGTCTCTAGTTCCATCTAGGTTTTTATAAAAGGTATTAGTTTGCTGTTTATTTTTATAGCTGTGTAGTATTCCCTGGTGTTCATTTACCACATTTTACTGACCCATTTGGGTATTGCTGGGTGTCTTGGTTGATTCTGCATCTTTGTCATTATGAATTGAGCTGCAATAAACTTTCTTATAGCAGCCTGATTAATCTATGGCAATGCTGTTCCATTGTTGTCAAATGAGGTTTCTCTGTTTAAAACCCTACCATGGTTCTACTCAGGACAAAAGTGAAAGTCTTACAATGAACAAGAACCACTTGTCAGGCTCCCATGTCCTCACGTCTGTGATCTTCTGCTATTCCCATCTGCTCTTTGTTTCTGTCACACAGGCAACCTCACCCTTCCTCCGCTAAGTCTTTTGCTCTCCCATGTACAGACTTCACTTTACTTCTTCCTTCTGCCTGGAGAGCTCTTGCCCTGGTCAGCCCCATAACTGACATCCCCAACTGTTTCCATGAAACTGACCTGAGCACTTATTTAATGTGACCTCTGCCTGCACCCCACCCTCTTCCCAGGACTGTTGATCTTTTATTGTTTCCTCACTTTCTCTTTTTCTCTTTTTTTCCAAAAGCATTTTTCATCTTCTAACATAACAAATGATTTACTTATTTTTATTTATTTTTCCTTGTCTTCTAACCTCCTCCAACTTGCTAGATATAAGACTTAGGAGGGAAGCACCTTTATTTGTTTACTTCTTGGTGTAACGAAAGTGTCTAGAGTGATGTCTGGCATGCGTTGGTTTTACTAGGTATTTAGGACCTTCTGGGAACAAGGGTACCCTGCGTTAGTGCTACCTGAAGCAATTGCTCCACCTGGAGGAAGGATGAGGGCAGGTACTTCATTTCATGTTGCCCCACCCTTAATCCTACTCCAAGCAACTGATTATACCTGAGACGGGAGGAAATGCTTTATCAATGCCTTTGTCAAGGCAAGGAATGCCCCTTACCTGCTCCAGGTGGGCTTTCAGAGAGGGCGGTCCTAGATGCAGATGGAATTGAGGACACCTGTTGATTACTTAGCACCATCCTATACCTGCCAAGACCCCTCCAAGACAGGGCCAACCACTACAGGGAAACAGCCTGAAAGACTCATTTAGCTTCTCTCTCCCCTGGCTTCCCAGAAACATACTCCCTCCATTTTATAATAAAGAGCTGCTTCTGTGACATTGTTTCCTGCCTGTGGTCACTCAGTCATATTGGCCCTATTGGTGATTTTTTCCTCGTAAGAAGCCAGGACAATGTAACAAGGAGGCCGGATGAGACACTTTTGTGTGTATGGTCATTCTTTGGTCAAAGGCATGCAAGAACTGAGGGCAGACTGCCACCCTGATGTCTTTGTACCATGATTTGGATTGCTCTGGCAAAGTAAATCAGCTCCTATGTTTCTGTGAGAACGCTCTGGCTTAGATAACATTGACTAGAAGGGGTCTTCCTTATTGTGGTGATTGTGATCACCAATGCTAGTACTTTTTAAACAACCAGGTCCTAATACCAATAGATATTGTCCTGGTGCCCAAAATTAAAAAACAAAACAAAACAACAACAACAAAACCTACAGGCTCTTAGGTCTCAGAGGTTGCGCATGACCCCTCTTCCTATGAATTAGAGAGGAGACATCCTAACAGGTACTTTGGCCAAATGGAGGATGCCCAGCTTTAATAAACTTCAAATAGTATAGCTTCTCTCATTTCCCTCCTTGCTGCCTTGGCCAGGGGGTGAGGTCATCACCTGAGGAGAGCCAGGCCTAACAGACCCTAGCTGACAAAGTAACCCACTTACTTTCTACCCCTCTTGCTAGATGAGTGGACTGAGATAAAAAACAAAAAAAATTCCTTCTGACACCCCTTTGGGTGCATTCTTTCAGACTGGGATAATTTTGATCTAGATGCTGCTGGAAAAATAACAACAACAACAAACCCCCCAAAACTTAACCCTCTTCTGCACAGCTGCCTGGCCACAGAACAAGCTAGATAATGAAGAACAGTGGTTACCACATCATCCCCCTATTTTACAATTTGATCATTTTTGCAAAAGGAAAGAAAAATGGGTGGAAATACTGTAAGTATAGGCTTCCTTTTATTTACAGAAAAATCCTTGGTGGTGTAATGGATGTTCCAAGTTAAGTAAAATCATGGTGATAGGAGATTCTCCTCAACTTCCCACCTGTTCCCGCCTGTTCCTATACCCAGGGAGGCCTGAAGGGGCCCTGCAAAGAGGGAGGTGCTGCGGTCTCTACCTCCACCAGGGGAAAGGCAGCTTGGATCCTACCCTGCATGGAAGTAGCGGGTAAGTTCAGACCTAGTCCATAAGTCCCTGCTTTAGGAAAGTTAAATAAAACAGGATCTGGGGAACTACCCGGATCACCCTAACGAGTATGTAGAGAGCTCCCAGCCTTTGTGCCTCGCTTATGACTTGGCTTGGAAAGATGTACATGTTATTCTATTTCACACTTTAGATGGTTTTGAGAAATCCAGAGTCTTAATGGAGGCACAAAAGTTTGCCACCATATTTTACCTTTCAGGGCCTAAATCTCCAGTGGGTGAAACAGCAGAGCCTGTGATTGACCCAGGGTGGAATAATAGTTTCTCAGAAGAAAAGTGGGAGGGAGAACATTTTCTAGTTTGTGTCTAGTTTGTGTCAAGGACACCAAGCAAAAGTGGTCAATTATTCCAAGGTCTCTTCAGGACTGAAAAGGTTGCTGAAGTTTCTTGAAGACATCTGAAGGACGCCATACCTTGTTTGTCTTCCCCCAGTCCTTACAAAGCAACAACACTCCTGTGCTTGCTTCACGGGTAGTGCAGGGAATCTCTAGGGCCCTGCAGATTTCTGATTAACTGCATTGTGTCTGGAGGCCTCAGTCATCAGGCTAGGTGAGCGAGTTAACCATTGCCTCAAGCTCACCCTCTGTTAAGAGGAGTCAGGAGATCAGACCCCCTTGGTTACAACTTCTCCCAGTCACTCTTTTGCATTTACACATTGTGGCTAATGCCCCCTTTTCTTTGAGTGCTTTTGAAATGCTATATGGCCGATCTTTTTCTCTGATCACTTTGGTTTTGATTTTCAGGAAGCAACTGGACCCCAACATGCCTTTCAAGTGGCACAGTTCTTGTAGACATTACAAGAACACAAGCTGCAACTTAGAGACCCTTCTTCTCCAGTCCTTTCTGACAGCTTGGAGATTGAGTGCTCATCAGACAGTGCAAGGATGTGTCCCCTACATCCTAGCTAATTCCAATATGGAAAGTTCTTATCCGGTCTTCTGCCCAACTGCTGTTATGATCTCAAGGATGCCTACTTGGACCCCTCATTCACAGGTAAAATTATGGAATGAAACTTTTATGACATTCCAACGCTGGGACAAATACTCATGTAGTCTCTTGGAGAATCTTGGTATCTGTTTCAGTGAACTTCTCCTGCTGTACCTCCTTCAGATAAGTAGTATAAACTGCTTACCCATAAGTGAGACACAGTTTGTCCTGGAAAACCCAACCACATATACCTTAAGGTTTAACCAACCTTCCCAGATACCCTTGTCCCCTAAGTCATAGGGCTTTACTGAACCAATGATGTGAGAAACATGAGGAAATTACTCTCCTGCTACTAAACCACAGTCTACCATCTCACACATTTGGGGCACCCCTGCCCACACTCAGACATTTACAAAACTCCAACAGTCTCGGCCATTTCCCAAGTCCTCACAACCTGAACCCTCCAGGGCCATATTTACTTATGTTAGTATTGTGGCCCAGCACACTTTTCCCATTTGTATACCTCATATTTATGGACAGGCGCCCAATGTGGGGATCCTGCCTTCTTTTAGTACATACAAAATCTTGTCATTCTCCAACCACCTATAAGAAACACAATTCAGCCTTGATTTTTGTGAACTTGATTTTTGTCACTTGTCAGAATGCTGACTTTGCTTTTTTCAATCCCCCAAAATTGCATCTTGACTAATTTTTCCCAGCCTTCAGTGTTTTGGATTGCCCTTCTTATCCTTAACGAGTTTTGCTGGAGACCTATACAATAGAAGATTCATTTCCCAGTGGGCCTGAAAAGGAAACATCCTGTCCCCTTCTTTGGCACACGATGAAGGCAGCATTGCACTTTAGCTGGGAGGCAGGGCTCTCTAATCTTGGATGAGATTAATTCTTAATTCTTCTTTTGCTCATCCCTCAGTCAATCCCTTACTCAGAGCTACTGTAGCCACCTGGAGAGCTGAGTGGCATGGAATTCCAACATAGAATTCAAAGCTGTTAGTTTTAATTCTACACTGGCTCCTTCAGTCATATAACTGTCTGTGTGTAATTTCTGAAAACCTAGAGCCTAGACAAAGAAGTAGTATTTTCAACCATGACTACCAGTAGAATCCTTGGGAGAACAGCATAAAAATATACTGAATAGATCTCATTCCTAACCATATTAAGGGTAGGGCCCTTGCATATAATTGTTTTTAATTCTCCACAGGTGATTTTAATTCAGTTGGAGTTAAGAACAACAGATCTATATTATCCAGATACTTTATTGACTATAATAACTAATTTAGCCATCAAATCTGAAACATTGGCATCAAAAGGGAAAGAGTTTAAAGTAATAAAATAACAAAACGATCGGTGAAGTTAATATAATGAAATATATAATATAAACCCAAGGAATTAGTATTCTTTATCCTTCCATCAACTATTTTTATATGTTTTAAATGATCTAACCTTCAGAATGAAAGAAAATATCTGTAAACTCCACATACAACAAAGGACTAATTCCCAGAATCTACAGTGAGCTCAAGCAAATCAGCAAGACAAAGAAATAAAAAATAAAAAAAACCATGAAAAAGTCAGCAAAAGACTTAAACAGAAGTTTTTCTTTTTACAAGATAGCAAACATATGAAAAAACGTTCAACGTCAACAAATTGCAAATTAAAACTACAATGATACACCACCTTACCCCTATCAGAATGATCCTTATTAAAAAGTAAAAAAAAAAAAAAAAAAAAAAACTGAATGGATGCAATGTAGAGAGAAGTGCGTTCTCTGTGGGTGGGTCTGTGAATTAGTATAACCTCTATGTAAAACAGTATGGAGATTCCTCAAAGAAATAAATGTATACCTATTAGTCTATCCAGCTATCCCATTAATGGGTATTTAGACAAAGGAAAATAAATGATTCCATAAAAAAGAGAAATATTTATTGCAGCACCTTACATAATTGCAAAGACATGGAACCAACCTAAGTGCTAATTGATTCATGTGTTAATTAAAAAAAATGTGGGTGTGTGTAGTACATATACTATATATATGTGTATAGATGTATATACACACACACTAGTGAATACTACCCAGCCGTAAAAAGGAATCAAATAATGTAATTTGCAGTAAGTTAGATGGAACTGAAGTACATAGGAATGGAAAACCAAACACCATATGTTCTCATTAGTGAGTGGGAGCTAAACAAGGGTACCTATGGGCATGAAGAGGTATAAATGCCATTGGAAACCAAGAAATGGGAAGGGTAAGAGGGGAAGTGTGGGATAAAAACTTCTCTAATAAATGCATTCTGGTGATGAACACACCAAAATCCCTGACTACTTACTGTTATAATAATACAAGGCATTTATGTAAGAAAAACATTTATACCCCTTAATATTTTTGAAATAAAAAATGAAAATGAAGATAAAAACTTACATCACAAAAAATTAACTGAAACAAAGAATAACAGACCCAAGAAATTAGTATTTTTATCCTACTATCAACTATTTTAAAATTTTTCAAATGGAAAGTTGTGATTTCATCTCATTTGGAAAAGATGAGAAAAAACAAAATACAGCGAACACCAGATATTGACCTTCTTAGAAAAGTTTTAACCCAGGTGATTTCTTCTGGTTAATTCTCCATTCATAATTTTATTATTCAACATTGAGATTGGTAGTCACTACAAGGCAATAAATTCTTGGTATTCTATAATTAAAATATTCAGCTGATAGATCTTTACTTATTAGTTCTTTAATGTGATCAATCGTGCTTTGTTAATAAGTATAAATGGTTATTATTTTCATGAATATTATAAGCCTTTTTAAATTTCTACCAAATTTAAGAGCAATTTTTGAGGCATCACTAGTATATTAAATTTCTGATATTCTCCTAATAATTAAACCAAAATGTAATTCATTTCACAATATCTAACGTTTGTAGTTTGATAGAAATATACTAAATTTTAGTGTCTAAAATCTAGATAAAACATGAGAAATTTCTATTCAATATTCCCGTGATATATGTTAATAGACAGCAGAAATGTAAAGTATAGTTATGTCCCACATTGCAACATGAAATAAACATGTTGAATGACTGAGGTAGAAAAAGTTGATCTATAAAATTCTTGATATGGGAAGGTTGATTGGCCTATACATCATTGCAATGGTGCACAGATGGCATTTGGTTTTAAGAAAACATATGTTTTCAAAAGTTATATTTTGAGGATTCCAGAGATGCAATAGCAGCTTCTAAAATATGGTTGCTCACTTTTTACTTTATCATATTTTTCTGTTCTCTTTTCATCAATTATTAATATTTAAAAGAAGCACTGGCCTCTTTGGCCTGATTAAGTTTTGAGGGTTCTTGGATAATTTAGGAAGAGCAGCAGTGGACCCAAGAGAATGCTACTAGATTCACTATTATTTGGGCCACTTGGGCCCTCTGGTATCTTGAACACTTAAAAAAGAGCTCCACTTATTTGCATCCCAATCCGGTTATAAAAATTACATACGGAAGGGATTAGTGTTAAACATAGGAACAGCAACAAATATCAACCAAGCCAACAAGAGCTTTATCTCTTTTTTGAGAGAAAATTTAAAATTTTGTTTCTATCAGAGAAGCATACATATGATTAAATACAAAAATCAAATTGTTTATTTCTAGAAAAAGAAAATAGTTACCACTAAAATATACTGTTTTTAAGAGATGAATCTATCTATATCTGATACTGACTCTTAGCAAACTTGTAAAAGAGGGAAAATTCTCAATTTGATAAAAGGTGTCTATCAGCTACCATGTTAAGCAAAACAATTAACAATAAAATTTGACAGGCATTCTTATTAAAATGTAGATGCTTAGAAAGATTATAAAGACCAATTTTAGAAAGATTGATGCTAACAATTCAAGAATGCCATTCTGACCCATATTATTTAACATTGTGTTAAAGTCTTAGCCAATTTATAAGAAGTAAAGAAATGAAACTGAGAAAAGAAGAGAGAATGAACCTTCCTAATTTAGTTACTGATAGTTCAAGAGGAAATCAGCAAATTTTCTGCTTTTTATGTCACTATTTAAAAAATCAATAGCATCTTTACATGCCAGTGTTAATTTATTAGGAAAAAAATGAAAAGAAGAATAGAAGATTAGCAATGAAACTATAAATGCTTAGAAATAAATCTTATAATCTGCAAGGGTTCTATGGGGAAAGTTAGACAATTTTATTAAAGAACATAATGTGTATATTATGCGTATACACATAATAAAACCAAATACCAATAGGGGCAACTATTCTCCCCAAAATAATTTACTAATTTAAGTAATTCCAACAAAATGTTGCTGGGGCACAGCAAGTGGTTCTTCAAAATATTCTATCATGCTTTGGTGTAGGGAGTGCTTAGAAAATTGAAAGTTTTCAGAAATACACCTCAGAACCAATGGTTACCTTGCCCTACCTAACCTCATTTTCTCTCTAATAACACTTTCCTGAAGTAATAGGTGAGATTCTGTCTCGATTTCTTTATCTGATTAAGAAAACTTCTTTCCAAAAGAACTGCAATGTCTTAAGGTACCTCTTTTTTAGAAATCTCATTAAATAACTAGGAAAAGTAAATTGTGAAAGAAGAGACTGGAAGTCACTAGCCCAGACACACTTTTCATTTATTTTTCAGAGAACAGCTCTGAAAGATTATCTGGGAGACTTTATTTGCATAATAAGACAAGCTGTTTTCCTGCCCAGGTTTTCCCCTTTCTTTGCAGTCCCATCCAAAGGGAATTATTTAGAAAAATAACGCCTGCCTCCTGCATCCATACGTCTCCCTCCTACGAAGAGAGCATTTGGCCTCAACCATCTGGCCCCTCGTCTAGTCTCATACCATGATTATGGCTCCTGTGTCCAAATACGTGTTAAAATAATTCTTTATGTTTTTTTCATGTATCAATCGGCCATTTTCTCTATTCAATTTCAGCTAACGTACAGATGGCAGAAGGAAATCTTTATCTTGGCCTCTACAATCTCAATAGAGTTTAAAAATGGAATTTGAGAAGCTGATATAATTAAATAAGCTCTAAGAATCAAAACACAAAGTTACGACACTAAAAAAGTGTGGTTATTTATTTACTTAGTCATTGAACAGGCATTTATGAAGTGCTTTTCATATTCTAGGAATTATTCTAGTCACCTGAGCCTCATCAGGAATGAAATGAAGATCTTAACCTTCATAGAGCTTATTCTTTAGTTGGGTGGCAGGTAATAAATTATAGACATTACAAATAAATTAAAAACTATATTACACTACTGCATTAAGATATTATGACATTTTAACAAAGACTTGATGGAAGTGGGGGAGTTAGCCATGTAGATACCTGAAGAAGTGCCTTTTAAGTAGAAGGAAGGGCAAGTTGAAAGTCACCAGGATGCTGGTGTGGTTGGGGGAGAGCTGCTGATAAAGTCAGAAAATAAAATCCACATTAGGTCCATATGTAAATGGAAAACAGTCACGGAGTTTTGAGCAAATGATTGGTATGCTCAGTTACATGTTTTGAAATAACACTCTTATAATAAAATATAACATATCCTATAAATATGTACATGTCTTATGTGCGTGTATTCATACTGTGTTGAAAACTGACTGTACAGGGCCCATGGGAAAAGTGGAGAGACCTGGTAGGAGGTGATAATGTTGGGTTGCAAGGTAGGTCAGAGACAGTTTGTTTTTGCATGTCTCCGACAACCGCCCCCACTATTGGTTTGCGATTAAGAAGATCGAGGGAAGAGTATGATCCAAGAAAGCAAATGGAGACAGAGCCATCCATAAGGTAAGAGAAGAAGAGAGAGTGGTCTCCTGTAATGCAAGTGAAGAAAGCTAATCAAAGAGGAAAGAGAAATCAAAATGTTGGAGTTTCAGGCAGCTACCTGGGTCCTCAGTTCTTGGAGCACTCTTAGTTAAAAAATGACCAGGCGTCCCAAAGTAAGGCAAACATAAAATAAAATTTATTGAGAAAGAGAAAAATAGGTTTACAGAGTAAGAGCAAGATACAGGTTTGTGGAGCAATATATGTTCACCACAGATAGGGAATAGGCCCCCATTGCTGTGACAAGGAAAAGGCAAAGAGGCAAACGTTATGGCCAGTGGTTCTCTTTTATTCAGCCCAGGTCAAGGCTAACGTGTGGTTCAGGGTCACCTGGGAGCCAGAGTCTTACTTACTGCGCATGAGGAAGTCATGCTTTACAAACATCTCTGGGTTGTTCCAGGGATCAATAAAACAACTTACGCAAAAGCACTTTTGGACAATTGTATGGAACTTTATATTGCTTCTTTATCTTCTTCTTATTGACCTGTAGTTTCTTTGTTAATGAGGTTGCAAGACAAGTTTGAAGAATGATTTGCCATGTTTAAAGGGTCAAAGCTAACATTTCTTATGTCCTTATTAAAGTATATCCCACAGAACACTCTTTCTGCATGTGCTATTTCCCTGTGACTCAAGAGGATCTCTGGAAACACTGCATACTGTGTTTCTGTCTTAGAGTTTGATAATACTGAAAGTTGAAATAGAACTATTATAGTAATTGTAGGAGTTTAAAATTGTATAAAACAGTATTTTCTGATTTGCATGCCCTGGGAATCTTTCCTGGGGACAAGGGGCTATGAAAAGCTCATTAAATTCCTGGAGAATTAGTGTTTCTTAAGACATGTTGAGATAGATAAATTTTACCAAAGTGAAAAATAAAATTAGGTCAATCCAGGAACTTCTGAATGGCAGACACAAACATCCTCTTAGAATGGCTTGATAAATAAGACAAAATAATACAGAGGGAAAATAATTTCTTCTTCTCTATACACTCAGAAAAGAGCAGATTCTATAGCACAGTATGGACCCTCCAATTATGCCCATAATATAAGGATAAGTGCACACATTTTTGTCAAACTCTTACAAACCATCAGTCTTTTAAAGTCTTTGAAAATATCCTGCTTCAGCAAAGATGTACTCACTCTGCATACCTCAAATCTTGGCTAATATAAAGGCTACTTGATCTATTTTTAAAGACAGAGAAGTCAATTCCATTTTACCTTTCCATCTTATAAGGTCACAGTTAACACACAATAACTCAGTGACTGCACTCAGCGAGTTTTTTTGAAGGTAATGATTTTCAACACAACATTAAAAGATTATTTTTCACTTTTGCCATTACCTATAGAAGACACTTCTTCTCTAACTCAGCTTCTACAAAACTGATACAAGTTATCTTCATGACCACATGAATAAACTATGGAACAGCCTAATCTTGCCTCTCCTGAGTCTTTTTCTCACCAACCATTGACCTCTGGGCCAGCCCAGCCCATGTATCTGGGGCCTTCTCTTTCCAAGATTGCAAATTATAAGTCCCATTCACCTGTTTGGTTTTATTGCTTGAAAATTCAGTTGGAGAATGAAAGAGAAACATACATTTTGTTATTAGGCTTTATTAGGAATTAGAGTACAATATAAGGGATAAATAAACAGAAAAAAATGTTCTATTAGCATTGTCCAGATGCGAATAAACCCAAATTATAATTATTTTTGTGAGAGGGAAACAACAATGCATAGAATGACCTATAGTCAACCAAAGAATAGTTGTTGGCAGTAATTGGCATGTAGTGAGGAACACTTACAAAAATAGATAAAATACTGGGGACATGCCTATGGATGATGGCTGTTAGTTAGAACTTAGCAGAGGTCATTACAAGAATGGCATTTGTGAAACTGAGACTCAGGGATTAAAGATGAGGGTTACATAGCGAATAACTGGTAGGGATGAGATTTGAATCCAGCTCTATTAACTTCAAACAATCGTGATTCCACACTGCCTCTCTGACACTCACCCCTCACTGAGGATTAATTTTCCCTTACTTTAAAATCTGATATTAGTTTGGACATCATACTATTCATCATGTCTTGCAATATTAATTTAAGTGTTTACTTCTAACTATAGATTCATTAATACAGGACCTATATCTTCTGAATCTCCACCACTATCTACTGATTCATAACCCTTAGCAAATATTTGCAGCTGTAAAAAGTAATTGGAAGTACAGAATATAAAAGCCCAGAGCATTGTTAGCTCCTTTACAAAAGCTGCATGTTTAAAAATTTTAAAAATTAACTCCCATTTAGGAAGAAACTGGAAAAATTTATTGAGCTCTGTTCTGAGCAAGGTAGAATTTTATGTTTTGAAAATTTTTATTATTCTGTGAATATTTATGTTCATCTAAAACAATCAATTAAATTGAGGTCACACAGAAACATTTATTAGTTGTTTCAGTTAAGCTTATTGTTTCTTTTAGATAAATTTTCTTTTAAAAATGCTAATAATTTTTATTTTATTTATTTATTATTATTCATTTATTTATTTATTTATTTTAAGACATGACAGAGTCTCACTATTTTACCTTTGGTAGACTTCTGTGGTGTCACAGCTCAAAGAAACCTCAAACTCTTGGGCTTAAGCAATTCTCCTGCTTCAGCCTCCCAACTAGCTGGGATGACAGGTGCTTGCCACAACACCTGGCTATATTTAGGTTGTAGTTGTCACTGTTGTTTTTAGCAGGCCTGGGCCAGGTTTGAACCTGCTAGTCCTGGTGTATGTGGCTGGCGCCTAGGAGTGAGCCAGATAAGAACAGATAAGAACTGTTTTGGAATGTATTTTCATGAGACTATTTTTGTCAACTGTTTCGTCATCAGAATTCTCAAACCACTTGGATACAAAACATCTTTTGTTGGCTAATAACCTATTCTGACCATATAATTTAGATGACTTAACTGTTGTAAAAAAGGGTAATGTTTGAGACCAGGATTCACAAGTTGTTTTCCAATAGTTCTATCAGTATGTAAAAACATTTTTTTAACCCGAACAATCACTTCTCAATTACACACCAATACTACCATTATCCTGATCTGATAACCTTTGTTATATAGACACTCTCCAAAATAATATTTCATTTTTTCTTGAATATATCTTTCTAAAAATTCTTAGTGAAAAATTTACTGTTAGGCTTTACATTATAGTCTTATGACAAGTTATTATTCAATTGTATTACTTTACCTCAAATAATCATGTTATAAAGAATAATTTGGAAAGATAAGATGCTTTATAATGTTATATTTGTGTAATTTATAAGTCTTCACAAAATGATAATTAAAATAAAAATCAAGTTATTACTTTATATTTTATCAAAAATATCAGGTTACAAAATGTATAAATATAATTTCCACAATACTTTATTAAATTGTCATGAAAACTCAATCTCAGTGGTAATATAAATTGAAATAGTTTTTCTTTAAACTTAAAGTTAATATATGACACACTTTATACATATTTTAGATTCATTCTGAATGAGATGCGCATGATATTTTAAATCATTGTGATTTATCATTATTAAATTATTTCAAACAGTTGGAAATTATTTTTCCTGTAATTCCAAGAAGCTGAAAAATAAAGAATACCACAATAATAACAACATTCAGAAATGTTTAGTTACACCTAAACAGGTGGGAATTAGCAATGACACCAAATTTCTCTTCTACCCTGGTTGAAATGCCTTCATCAAGAATTAGAAGGCAGAAAAAGTTCAAAACAAATGCTTTAGATTACCGATGACTAGAAATCCTTGATATCTAACATGAACTGTCATTACATAATGGCTAGATATTAGGACATTTGGGGTTTATATCTTAAAGAAGCAATTGTTGGGGGAAAAATGTGTAAGCACATCCCTGTCCACCAGAAGAAAGCTTTAAGTGTGAAGTACTTTGCTGGTGGATAGACAAGATCTCAAGTTCTCAGAGATATGTGAGACATATCATTCTTCAATTCCCAACTGCATTAGCACAAATACAGGATTATCATGGAAACCAACACATTGTAGAATTCAATGAAAAAGACTAACTAGGAAGTCCTAGTTAGTAATTCTCTGAGGAGAGATTTAGCAGCCCGTGACAGATGACATATGGAAAATACAACAGCAACAGAGAATTATAGTGTGGTTTCCTAAACTGAGTTCTGCGTGTAAATGCTTTGTTAAAGAGTGAGCTCTTATATGATGTCAGTTTATAATGTGTCCCCAAACTTCACCATACGTAGAGAAGACAGATGTCTTGAAACACATTCTGTATGACTGTGAAAGACAAGTTCATGTGTGTATAGAATGAGGTGGCCAACAAATAGAGAATATTTTATAAAATCTTATAATGAATATTTTGTAAATGAATGTACATTTAGCCATAATTTCCCATTTTCCCTATGTATGGTGACTTCTTTGAAAACAATAAGAAAAATTCTAAGTGAAAATCAAATATAAGATCACCAAACGTTTTTATGGTGATAAACAACAAAAAATCAGTCACTCATTTCTGTATAATATCACTTACAATTCAAAAGTATTGTTTATGTACTTAAAATAGTGCTGGATATATACTCTATATATGTATACACACACACATATAGTATACTCCATATAGACACTTTACATATACTTTAAATGGTTAATATTTAAATTATGAATTTAAATTGTACGTATAGTAAATTCAATGATGTGTAACTGAATTATTTTTATGAGATTTAGAACAAATAATGAAAAATTTACACATGGATTACATATGCATAAACATATGCAACACAGACACATATGTATTATTTGTAAGAGAATCAAATTAAGAACAATAAGTGAGCTCCGGGAAGATCCTCAGGAACCTTTGACCAACAAATCAACAAATACTTATTAAATAAAGTTTATTACATGGCTTTTGTATTTCCAAACCCTGTAAAATGATAGACAGCAAGCAAACATTTCCATGTCAGAGCATGTTGCGTGCGTCATACCTTTTCATGGACTTTCTGTCCTGGTTCCATCCCTTCCAGATGTTCCGACTCTGTGGACCCCTCACTTGATGCCATTTTCCTTTGGATATGAACATTTTGTTCACGCAAGGCAACAATCTGCAAAATAAAAGCGCTCTGTCTTTAAAGTCTAAATAAAACACAGAGTTAAAAAAAATCGAATTGACTTGAATGTGGTCAAGAATGAATGAAATGATCAGAATTGATCAGAAAATAAAGATGAAATTTTATCCAATTATTTCAAAAGTATTTTTAAATTTAGTTCATCATTTTGAATAATATTTATAAGAATTCGTAATATTTCCCCTAAGAAGAGGTTAAAGCAATGTGAAATTTGCCTAAGAAAATAAATATTCTTAGTTGGAAAATGTAATCAGTTGGAAATTTAAATGAATGAGCTCTAGATATAAATATATATACACACTTATATACTATGTATATGTGTATATATCCATATGCTGTTAATTCAGAAATTATTTTTAAATTAATCCATAAAACATAATAAAATTTTAATTGGCCTGTATTTTTTAGAGTATGCAAGAAATGTAAATGAAAAGTCTGAGGGTGAGAACTTAATTATGAACACAATCATTTCACCTGCAGTAATAGCACATGTGCAACTTTAATTATATTATGCTGGACTTAAATAATATTTTAATACCACCATGAGCACTTACAGTTAAATTTGTCTCATCACCATAATTTTAATGGCCATTATTTAACATTTAGTAAAGTTGCAAAAACAATTCAGAAAATAATACTTTTTTGCAAATTTTCAGCTCAACTACACAGACATGATTATCTCAACACATTATCAGTAGTTGTAGTATAAGTAATCTAAGTAATATATAGAGTGGAAAATAGCATTCCAGCCTTTTTAAAAAGGCATTATAAAATATATTTGCTACATAAATTTAGAATTATTTTTCATTACAGTAGCATCATATATTATTTCATGGCAAATTTTATTATATTATCAACTCAGGTATTTGTATTAGTTCTAGGAGAAATCAATGTGTACAGTACTGAATATACAATAAGATTTGAATCATAGAAAATGTATATGTTGGAATTCTGGAACCAATGTGTCACACAGAACAATAATCATGAAATTAGAAAAACAAAAACAAAGACATCAGGAGATTGGGTGCTTGTCCTGGAGCCTGTCACTATTTCAAAGCTCGATCTACCGTGATGCATTTATGAGATCAGGTGATCCTGACGCATGTGTGTAATGTCTGGCATTTGAACATGTGGCATATTCTTTCGACAGGACAGATCACCACATAATAACAAACCACGCGAATGTTCTTTCTCTTATATAACTGCAATCACCCAATAATTGATTCTAACACTCCCACTCTTTCCTACCTACAATCTATATGCACAGATCTGCCAGACTCATATTTTAAACTTAAATTATATAGTGTCACTCCTCAGCTTTCTAAGAAGCCTTAATGTTTTCACAACTTAGCATAAATAAAATTTTCTTAAAAGGTCTAGAATGTCCTACACAATGTTTTGGCCTGGTTCACACTGGTTTCCCTTCCATCTCTCTGACATTTCTGGCTCTCTTTTACCCAGAACTGGGGAAATTGATGATTGTCCCACCTGAAACATTTCTTCCCAGCAACCACAGTTGACACAATCTCAGTTCCAAAACTCAGCTGAGAGACCACTCCTCAGAGAGAATGTACTTTCTTTTTTTTTTTTTTTATTGAATCATAGTTGTGTACATTAGTTCAACCATGGGGTACAGTGTGGGGGCTTCACATGCAATCTGAGATATTTTATCAACCTGATTGACATACCATTCATGATATTTTCTCGTTTACTA